>OW028578.1:4912697-5200197 GCA_932294295.1 Alitta virens | reverse complement strand
TGAAGATAATTACGAACGTGTTGCTTGACAATTGCAATGATGACTCCCAGTTGTTGGAACAGAAACTGAAAATGAGAAACAAATACTATAAACATAGCACGGCCTATGCAGCAAACCCTCAGCAATCGAATGGTAACAGTGACAGATAAGAACACTCATGAGTTTTCCTGCCCACAATCTTCAAACTTTTTTCACTGCGAGTTTAAAATCGAAAATACATTTACGATAAGTCACTCCGCGAATTAATTGGTCAGTAGAAATTTGAATGCCATTTGGTAAAAATTTTTCCATAACAACAACCATGCATTATTATGAATTTGCCAACGAGGACTTCACAAGTGATATGACTTTTTAGCTATGGCTGCTGCCCAGTACTTGATCAATTATAAAGGAACTCCCTGACAGTACTGCATCAATATATCAAGGAAATCTCTGACAGTACTGACTTTTCAACAACTGAGTTAATAACTGGGTTGCTTTTACATTATACTATGTCATCAAAACCATGTCCATTCGTTGACACTGCACATGTGATCCCAAACAGATGATCTGATTGGCTGGTGACAATAAGAGAGCAAAGTTACCACAGTACTGTGTCAACAATTACCTTCTGCTACTTTTTACAATATACATAATTTATTTTAAAAAAAGAAGAAAAAAGACAACTGCGACCGCTTGCCACATATGATACAAAGTTAAATGAACAAGATTGTAAAGTTGTACAAGCAAACTAATGGCATAACGTACCTCCCTGAAGGTGGAATCCGACGTTTTAATGACATTCAAATAAGCCGGCATGACCTGAGACAGGTAGGGTACACATTTTAGACCGAGCGACTTGAAAATGAAAGTGATTGCCTGGACAACCATCGTGTGATGTTGAGACAAACTTGGATCTCGGATGATTTTCATCAATGTTGCGATTGCAGCAGCGGGGTAGAATTCCTCCAAAGTCGTCTGGGTGCTCATGTTGACTAGCATCTCGGCCGTGCCATATTCTGTAGAAAATAAGAACAGAAGCATCCTTACAACTATGCCCATCCTAATTCTTTTTGCACAGACACATTCCACGGTAAGACTAATTTAATAAAACCTATTAGACTATTACACTCCACAATTTGAACTGTTCTATTGTCCTTAGGAGACATTTAATCAATGAGCAAATGTTTGTTTTTGTCATAGTAAGTACAAACAGCGACAATACAAAACTTGCGTTATGAAAATTGAACTAATCAAATATTTCGGTAAAATAGGCCTTATGGGGTATTGAGTAAATTATATATCCCTCCTTTGCAATAGTTGACGGACGTTTCGTTGCCTTTGGCATCAGGATTTCACCAACGAAAATATCAGGTAAATCCCTCCTACTTGGGATGAAAGTATTACTATAAATATGACTTATTTTTTCTGACTTCCCAGCAAAAATGAAACGAAAATATCATCATTTAACCTAATTACCAGAATTGGAAGAATCCAAAGCACCCTCCTCCTCTGACTGAGACAGCACTTGTCCAGCATTACTACTGCTGTCGATTTGGCCAAGGAAAACTTTGTGTTTGTACGGGTCCAACGCTCCCAGGAGACCTAAGACACGAATTACCTGAAACAAGAGTCAAAGGATTGAAGCATACTGTGAAATGTATGAAAATGTTATTAGATATAGTGTAAACGAGCTCAAACAGCAAACATTACAATTTACACTAGAGATGTGTGTGTGTGTGTGATTAGGGCTTTACGTCCTGTATTTCTGCACCAGTTGGGCTAATTAGGACAGGCAGAGACCATGGCAATGAGACGAAGGATGAAACAGCCATCCAACTTAGGCTCGACCGGGAATTGAATCCGGGACCCAGTGGTTGGAAGCCCAGAGCGCTACCTCTGAGCTAGGCCCCTGCCTATTTTACACTAGAGATAAGAACGGGCCGAGAATTGAAGCAAACAACAGCCTCGCAGCAAAAGGTCGATCAACATGAACCCGTGAATGACTCGAATACAACCCACATTTTTTTGGGTCATTTCAACACACAAAAGCCATGAATACCAACATACTAATGGAGGACTCTTAGGTCAATGTACCAGCAAAGAGAAGAAATAGTAAGAGAGGACCCTTAGACATTTTTATAAGCCATGTCAGGGTTGGTTTTGGGTGATAATAGGCGTCCTTTGCTGTATTTGTCATAATCATAACATGTGGAAGTGAAGTTATTGTTACGTCATATTTCAGCGAGCTTGAAATAATTAGAATAACTGCCCCAGAACCACAAACAAGTATTTTTAAAATAAGTGTTTCTCTCATATAAATATTTTAAAGAATATTTGAATTCATGAAGCACCGACAAATCTTTCACACATTGCATCATAACAGCGGGAATGTGGGCTTGTCATACTGTGAATCACCAACCCTGAACAGGCTGATAGAGGTTCAGTTACAGTGGCGCCATCTGGGTATATATATTCTTTGTGGAACCGGTCCTTACAACATTTGTGACATCATCAATGCACTCAATTACCCGACTGCATGATTACATCATCAAACAAAGGTTTGGAACGTATGCAGCTCCACCTGTTGGTTCATAAGTCCCCTACTATGAACACGGCTTAACTCGAGTATTTTTCAGACAAACCTACCTCACGACGAATAGTTAGCGTCTGTTCCGTCTTCAAGAATGTCAATAGAACATCAAGGAGAGCGGGGTATTTTTGGTACGGTTCAACGGCACATCCAGTGCTCTCAACTACTTGGCCTAGGGTCCATAAAGCAACCTGGAAATGATGATATTATTAAAGATATTTAGACACAATTGTGAAATAGCATTAAATGGCAATTACTTACAGAGTAAAAAACGCAACAGAGAATGCTATGCCTCAATATTTTATTTCCATAAATTCATAAGTAACTGCATGTTACAAGCTATGTTTTTTGTAATGAGATATCTACACCTTTAGCATGAAATGATGATTTTACAAGTTTAAATCAAACAAAGTTCATTCAGAATCTGAAAATTATAAATACATATATATGGTTTTTTCCTGCATAATACATCTTGAAAGACCTGATTCAAACTATATCACAACAAAGCTTGACTTTCCGATTCATCCAGCATAAAGAATTAATTTTCATCCAACACAAAAGGAGACATTGGTCTAACAGCAGATTTCATAGACTTGAAAACAAGACTTCAGAGGACATTTTGTGAGTTGCGGAGTCCAATTGGCTGGGTCACTGGGTGACTGTCTTAGCCAATGGGAGTCCTGGATTCACATGACGTCGTCTGGCGTCAAGTTTCCAAGTCTATGAAATCTGCTGTAAGAGACTAATTCTTAGCCAAAATCTAAAAATAAAATTTCTTTCAACTAACCTCTCTCTTATGTAGTGATGAAGAATCCTGCAACATTTCTAAAATAATCGGCAACAACTCATCCACCCAGACCAGCATCTCGCTTCCAGATACTTGTGCTTGTTCTCCGATGGCTGAGAGGACACTGATGACTACGCCCGGGTAGGGGTCTGGATCTTTTAGCTCTGGTATCAATACCTGTGAAGTGGAAATATACAACAGGGATTGAAATTTGACGTGAGCTCATGCAAATGTGATTTTGCGTGAGCATTAACTTGCTCACGCAAAAGTTAGGGTCAGCGTGAGTTGTTTCGATAAAGGGGTTGCAGAATTGTCTTGCAATCTAACTTCTAAAGGAAACCCATCTTATATAAGCTATACTTTAGATTGCAATTGAATTCTTGCTTATTCAAAGCTTGGTATAACTGTTTATATGAACCATTGATCAAATTCTGTGAGTAGGAGCTCACGCAAAGTTACCAAAGATGATTTTGCGTAAGCGGCTAGTCACTCGCGTGGCCTATTTCAAATTACAATCCCTGAATGTAGAAAAGGAAGAAGATTAGAATTGCCGTTCGAAACAAAATGACCGTTTACTTAATTCTCTCATATTATATTAACAGCCACTAGAGGCAATTGTAATGATGACATGACAGGATTTCACCATTAATCCACCCTCTTGTAATTGTCAAGATGACATACCTTCAAAATGGCACCCATATAAGGACGTATAAGTCTCGGAGCAGTGGACGATAAATACCCTAACATTCTAGCCGCCTGCTCTTTGTTCCGTCCTGTACCGCTGTGGTCAAGTTCATTCAAAATCTGAAAAGTATACGATTCATTCCTGTATTATTGCATCTCGAATTCACAAACAGAAGCTAAATTTAAAATGATGAGCGTTAGTATACAAAATATCCTACTTCCAAATTTTCATTATATATTGAAAATTACGATTATGAAATTTAATCAGCCACAGATTAACCATAGTATGCTGATGCATGTGTAAAACCATACGCTGGCACATTAATCAAACAATCGGCAAGATCACCTATCATCAAAAGCTAATCACTAAAATCCACTATATCAATCAGTACAAATGCAGCAAATTCACTGACCTGAATAAGTACTTTCCGCAAAAATGGCATGACGTAAGCCGGGTTCATGCTGCTGAGGCGTCCTACTGTGCAAATCGCCAGTTCTCTTATCTCGAAGACCTCGTCATTCAAAGCAACAAACAGAGCTGATAAATTCTCAGCTTGAGCGAGGTGAGGGTCGAATCTTTCATCGAGGGATGCCAGGACACACGAACGGATTTCTGGCTCTGTGAATAAGAAATAATCTCTTAATATTACATGAAGACAACACAAAGTACAGATCAGAGGTCACCAACCACATGAAAAGCTCGACAAATTGTGTGAAATCACTATCAATGAAACTGCAAGCTGTATCTTAGACATGAAACAATAAAACTAAATTATTTTCACAAGAGATAATCAAATTTTAACATACACTGGAACATACATTGAATGAATGATAAGACTTCATACCACATCAATCAACTAGGAACTCATTAAAGGTAATCATATTACATCTGTTACTGATGATTTAAGGAAACTCTCTATCCAGGTTCCGCTAGACTTACAAGTTGAGAAAGGCTCATGCTTGAACAAGTTCACTGGCAGACACAGTGTAGTTGTTCAGTGACTATTTAGAAGTGCTGAGTGATTACATCAACACTGATGGAGCAGAACGTGGCCAAGAGGGACCGGTAGCCTAGTTAACGAGGTACTTATCAGAGTTATGTTCCATAACACATTGCACTAAGCCAAACCTCAACATAATTATATGACTCACCTGAATCTGTAATTCCTACGACAAGGAGCTTGTTTAGTACATCAGAAACGGTAGATTTAGCTGTTGACGTAGTCCCCTGTTGGGTCGATATTGATGCTAGAGATGGGGACAACAAACGTGAGCAAGTCTTCACAGCTTCGTAACGAATCTCTTTGTGCTCGCTGTTCAAGAATTTCTCGGCGCAGTGTCTGACGAATAACGTCAATGAGTGACCTGCATAGAACAAAACAAAAAATTATACTTAAAAGGTAAGTTGGCCTGTTTTGGTTGAACACTCACAGCAAATAAAAGGTGTGCTTGGATATAAAAAATATCATTTCATTCGGACAAATAGATCGGTTTTATTACATTGTATTTTGACTATTGTCTCAATGCTACTGGTCTGAAGCTTAGTAGGCTTATGTGACCAGCTGTCAGAAGCAATTATCATGATGAGATGGTAAGGCTCGTAGTCCGCACCATGTTACACAATAACCCCATAAGTGGGCTCTGTTACTTTCCCCAGCATTAGGGTTTGGCAATTATCGACGATTATCGTTTAATCGAATCGAAAATCTGAACAATTCGATTCTTGATTACTGATTTGTAACCTCGATAACTTTGCGCGCTATATTATGGATTGAGCTGAATATACTAATGATTCATATGAAAACTGATAGATTTTGGAATAAAAAAAGACCTATTTCATTGATGTAGCACTGCATTAACACTTTGTGTGGGTTACATCAAATAATCACCGATTATTATTCAATAATAGGTTGCCAGAAGTTCCGATTAACCGATTGCCAAAATTTGATCCGATTCCTAGCTTTACCGAGCATATATAACAAGTACAAGGCACCTCCAATTCAACATCGTGCGATCAACATCCAGTTGAGATGTAGTTCACGAATAGTTCACGAAGAGCGCCCGGGATAGGCATAACTATTCATAAAAGGCTATTTTACACACTTGCATCATCAAATATAACTTCTAAGTTCTAAGACATCTTCACCTTCAAAATCAAAGCTCCCGAGAGTCTTCAAAGCCAGCGTGATACTCGTCACATCAACCATCTCCGATAAATTCGCAGATGATGACGACGTCGGCAAGGATGCCAAGGAAGACCGTGGCGCCCCCGGGTGACGAAGTGAAGTACCCATCAAGACCATCGATAACATCTGCAGTAAGCCATCTTGAATGTTTTTCTTGAGTTGTGGGATTTGCGTCGCAAGGTCACGGAGGGAAGCAGTCAATGCAGGGCTGAGGAGATTAACGAGATTAATTGAATTCTACATTTGGGTATATTCTTGTATTCTTGCAAAGCTGGAAAAAGTGCAGTATAGCAGACTAAGATTTATGACCATATTTAGTGAGCCTCGTTGCCAAGCACATGGTGTCAAATGCTTGAATTCCATGTACGATGTCACCAACAAAGGACGGCACTTTTCATATTCATAACAAGAGTGCAGCGCATCTTCAATTTATTCATATTTTTCAACCCCCCCTGTTCTACATAACAATTATTCTAATTGTGTCAGAATTTCAAACTAAAAAAAAAAAAAAACATTATTTCATTTTCTGCCATATACGGTCATACATTTGGGTTCACTATACTGCACTAAACCCCAAAAGCTGTACTCATTACACCAATTACATCAGTCACTTACTAAAGTTTTACCTACCAAAAAAAGGGGTAAATTACCCTAGGATTACATCGACATTCACAGACGTTAACAAATTGGGTATCTGTATGGTTTTATTGTTTCTTGTTATTTATTTATTTATCTAATTTTTTACAAAAGATCCACAGACAGAATTTTTTTTTTTTTTAACATAAAAGGATTGTCATATCTTATCAGATCTTAATAAATGTATCGAACATCTTTTCTAATCTTGTCTATCTTATCTAATCTCACATTATCTTATCCATCTCATCTTGTCTGATCTCATCTAACATCTGATCTTTATATCCTATCTTCAGTTTTTGTGAAATCATGCCACTATGTCCAATCCTATGCATCATTACATCATCCTTAAACGGTCTCTCTCTGAAATTATCCATTGACATACCTTAAACCACAAGCCAGCATCGGTTCCAGTAACGAATTGATGTCATTCGCAAGGGCTGGACCCACTGCTTTAGCTAACATACTGATGCAAGTGAACACTGTTGGGTCGACCACAAATGTCTTCGCTTTCCTGAAATCAAATGACAATTGACGTCAGTAGATGTCATGAAAACAACTGCAATTGGATCAAGGAATATAAAAATACAGTACAACTCCACACATTAAGATCACCCTTGGTAATGACTGAAGTGGTCTTAATATCGAGGTGGTCCAAATTCGAGGAACTTTGTAATCACATTTTTGGGACCTAACAAGTGGACTTAATGTTAGGGTTTCAATCAACATCACCCGCTAGCAATGTTTGAGTTGCCAACGAAGTTGCAGGAGATAATATGGCCATTCAGGGGCAGATCCAAATTAATAAATAACATATGAACAATAGATAGGTCCCTCATCCACTCTCTTTCTTGGTTAAAATGGTTTGGTAACACCGCTGAACGTCATTATTATCCCTCACAAAATCCCAAAATGATTCACTCATTAACACTTACTTCACAGGAATATCCTTTGAAGGCAACGAAGCTCGAATCAAATCCATGATGCGTGCAAGATGGCGGGATATGTCGTTGCCAACGGATACCGCAATGAGACCAATAGCTTGGAATGCAGCTGACCTGCCCTCTTTTGACCGCAAACAACCATATAAGTAGCTCAGAGTTTCCTCTAGATAGCTGAAAAAATAGCATATAAAAATAGCGAATTAAAATATAAGTTAAATTTATATCACCAAACCTCAGAAATTGGTGTCAGTCTCGCTCAAACCAAATAAAGAAATTACCACTTATTTGATTAGAACAGGACAAAAAGTTTTGAAAGAGCTGATAAAAAATATAGGACAACTATCAAGACTAGAATATATGAACAAACAACATTTTTTCGATAGAGTTGATTCATTTTTTAAAAATAGAGGGTGGACCTGAAAATATTTAGACCCCGATATCTGGTTTTTGCCAGAGGCCCCCACCCCCACTTTTTTCTACATTAAGATAACGCCCATGAAAAGTTTTCAGGTCTGCCCCCCTCCCCTTTTTTTAAATGGAACAGTCCATAGTAAAATTTGAAATCAAATCAAAGTGAAGTCATACTTTGTGACGAACAGCCGTGGTTGAAACGCAGCTAATCTAGGTAGTACGACTAACAACGTTTGCTGGAGGAGAAGATTTCGGCTATTTCTTTGTCTCAGGACCACTTGACAAATCTGCAATTGAAATTAAATGATAATTAATTAAATAGAGTACAACAGCTTATCAAATGGAGCCCTACTAAATTACTGAAGGCCCTGATATGAAGACCACTTGAATTTTAAGAGCATTGTCACTGGGTCCCTGACCTAAATTTTGGCAATGCCCACATTTTCCAAATTATAAACATCTCAATAATAGAATCACTGAGGCGATACGAAAGGGCCGGCTTAACATGCTTAAATACAGAGTTCTCACTGTACATTCCATGTCCTCAATTTTGGTCATCTGTACTGATGTGGATGAAATAACAAATTTTGGGTTTAGTGCAGTACAGCAGACCCGAATGTATGCCCATATTTGGCGGCCATTAAAAATAAAATTTTATCAAATATTTTACCAGTTTTAAGTTCTAGCACAATTAAATAACATTTGGTGTAGATAAGCAGGGGTTTGAAATAGCAAAAATAAACGTTGTCTTTACCGTGAAAATGAAACCACCGTCATAACTATACATTAGTTTGTGACGTCATAATTACATTTCAAGCATTTTACGTCATAGGCCTGGCAATGAGGCTTGTTAAATATGGTCATAAATCTGGGTCTGCTATACTGCACTATTTCCCAAATTTTCTTTTTTTTACTCCAATAAATATATCAATCCAAACTATCGCTTGCAGGCAAAAATTATAAATACCATCAATCCTAACAAAAGGACACGCGCTGCAAATAATACAAATCATATACATTCTAAAATTCCATTCTAGAACTTACTCTGTTGAATTTGTCCGTCATGAGTTCTTTACACGTTCTAGACTCATACGACGTAGTCTTTGCCATGGTAACACGATTTTTAGAACTAAACAGACTGTGGGGTGGATTCTTTGTGCTTAATTTCTCGTTCCCCAGACTAGAATGCTTTGATTTCGAAGCGTGGTGTAATTCCTTGTACGACCGATCATGTTGCTGTTGTTGGTAGCAGATTTCTTCCATCTCCTCTCGCAGACGCTGCAAAAATTATAAACCAAATACATTTTATTTTTACCTCTTATGCTGTGGCATATTTATGTGTTTACAATGTCATGTATCATATGAAAAACGGCCTTCAGCTTCATGCTCAGGCATTAAAATATTAACTCAATATAAGTTATTGAATCGACGGCATGTACCGGTGCATGACCGCTAGACTGTTGCCAAGACCTACCTCTCCTTCCACATTGGAACAACGAAGCAGTTCATTAATGATCAGCATTGATCCGTGTGCCCACTCGTCACGTCCCATCTTTTTATCTCTCAGCACTGCTGTTTCATCAAAAGGGGTCTCTGCCTCCTTGAAACATTTCTGAATGAAAAAAGGGAAAATATAACAGATTGTCTTTAAATAATGACATTTCATGCAACATCATTAAAGATTCATAATGCAGCTCAAAGTACTTGTACAGATGGTACTTCCTTTGGCCAACACAGACCAGAATCGCCTGTGTTAGTTTTCCAAGCACATTTGCATCAAAATAAGACAATGTAAGACTTGGTGAAAAAAATTAAGACTACAGGCCTTACTTTTTACAAAAATAAACTAGAATGCACATGGGATGTGCGGAGCTCTGCCCATAGCTGCAGAACTCTCAGATCCCGAATGGGATCGAAACCGCGACATTTCCCGCCACTTTCGCCGGGTAATTCTGTCGACGCCCACCAGGGGCGCTGCAATCGCTCCACAAGCGGGCTGCATTGTGGGCTACGTCCTTGATTCGCGCGGAACTAGAATGACGGCAACCTTGCTGACTGTGGGCTTCCCCCGTTACGGGGATTCCCTTGATGACGTCATACGGACGTCTCGGGCAATGGCGAGAGCTGTGACAAAGTGGAGGGCAAAATGGGTGTAGAAAGTGGCTGTGCATAGAAAAATGGAGCCACGAAACACGCTGAACAGATAAAGGAACCTGTAAAAGGGGAATATGTAGCGTTAAACCACGGGATGTAGCGGAAGACGCCATGTAAGTTGTGTTATCACAGATCATACAGTTTTCCCCAAAGGCGACGTCATCTCGCGAGATCGGTTTAATAACAAAACCTCTGCCCCACTCTGTGGGGCAGAGCTAATTAAGACTTAGTCAGACTTTGTAATAACCCGCAGAAACCCCGAGTGCACCAATCAGCGGCAATATGTCACGATATTGGGAGGAGTGGATGATTTCTGGAGATCTTAATGTAAAAAAAACGGGAAGTGGGGTCTGTCAAAAACCAGATATCGGGGGAGGGTTGGGGTCTAAACATTTTCAGGTCCACTCCCCCCCCCCCCCTTCTTTTTTAAATGGAACAGCCCTTAGGCCTATAATTACTCAAGCATCAATTCTTTCTACTTACTCTGTAGTATTGCGGAGGGTCTCCTCGCTCTTTTGTTTCTCTTTGCGAAGTCACCACCAGGGCAGCTCTCAAGGCAGCAGCAGCGCCCTCTCTGACACTTGCCTGGAATTAATATTCATCAAGGTTGCTAACTTATGGAAGCGCGACAATGAAAACAAGCTCTAAACACAGAGCAGAAATAATGATTTCATTCTCTATCTCTAATTAACTCCATCAGGATCAGAAAGAGAATAAATGATGCCATTAAATCATACCTTAGGGTCTCTGATAGCGTTAAAGATACACTCAAAGAACTGATTGACTTGTTGGAAGAAAAAGGTCGGCGTGACAACTGCCAGTTCTCTCAAAATCAGCACCTGAAAAATGAAGTTGAACTGTCTTAATTGTTGACAATATAAGGTTTATGAACACAAAAATTTAACAAATGCCAGCCTTTTCAGGGTAAGTATTCCACGTTAGGTCAAGCACGTAAATATGACATAACAATACAATACAATCACAATGACATCACTTGTGATCACGGCGATTATGACATAGCTAGGGACGCCATCCACTAACCCTGACAATCCCACAATCCTTAGTGGATGGCATATGCAAATGAGTGTTGCCAATCTGTGTATACTTAATCGGTGGTGTCACCATAGGAACAATAGAATAAGACAATGAACAAAGTGTTTTTGATTTAAAACATACCGCTGCCTGTCTTCTGCCTTCATGTCTATCTCCTGACAACCATTCAAACGCTCTTTTCACTTCAAATTCAACGTATTCTGCTGCGTAAGTCCCCGACGCAAGAGCCAATCGCCCCACGGCTTTAGCTGCCATCTCCATAACAATAATGTCATTCGATGGTAGTAAATTCCGCAGGTAATTAGCAAAACGACTGATGCGTGTTGAAGCATTTCCGACATCGACGGTGATCAAGCTGACTGAAAATGGAAACACTCTGATCATAACATCTCAAATAAATGAGTCTATATCAGAAGTCGACCACCAGTGTCAGCCTGTTAGTCACAATGTTGTTGAAACCACCTCAAACAAGCTTTTGCATTTAAAAATACCGAAGTCAAGCTTTAACATTACTAGGATATGTCAACTCAGCACACATACTTCTCTTTATTGATGTAAAGGTGCCGCACATATCCTTGCAATAACAGACATTTTCAAGATTCAACACACTGTTGATAGCAGAATTTTTGCCATACAACGTTTTACTTACTTATAGCCAAAATGCCTCCTTTCTTCTCATTGACATCCGCGCTTGATACCATTTCAAAAATGTGGTGGTTGAATTCATCCATGAAAGTCTGGAGGTCAATCTCCGAGACCTGCAAAAAGGGCAATAACAATGAACAAGTGCAAGTCTCAGACTTACAGGCATTAATAAAAACCGTTCAATTGCCAGTGAATATCTAGGGGTCATAATCAAGATTAAAACACATATGATTTTAAAATGGAACTGCTACGATGTTTGCGACAAACTTTGACAAATTCTGAGTGGTCAAAGTTCTTGGCAGTTCACCAGAGTCATCTGAAAATAGGTATAATTTCTCATTTGCGTAATCTTGGAAATCCCATGATCATTTTCTTGAGGTGTGGCAAACTGTTAGGATCTGCTACAATCGCCTACGACGTGCCCACGAACTCCTATAAAGTGCATACAAACTTCTACAATATGCTACAATGGTCTTACGACCTCCTACGAAGTCCTACGATCTTCTATGAAGGCCTAAAAGTTCGTAGAAGGCTGCGATGATTTGTGAACATGTCCAAAACTGTGACGAACTCTGGCGATTAGCTACGATCTTTCATGATCTGAGGAACTTTTTGATGAACTAGTAGTTCGTAGGAGTTCGGCAAGGTGGGAACTGGGTTTAAATCAATCACAAGTTGTCTTTCGAGATTACTACAGAATGCAAGGAAGTGCAGTCAAATCTATTTTAAACAGTGTCTGGTGACATCAGTTTATAAATCTTGCTTGAGTGATTTTAAGTCCATTTAAGAACAAGAAATCAAGCTATTAACAAGCAAGCAGATGCCTATAATTAGCTTCAAACAAAATCATTCACACACTGATGACCAGCAAATCAAAAACAGATTTGACAGTGCAAGCATGAACAAACTGGACGACGCTTCCTGGCATTTGGCAGAAATGTATCGAAGATGTAGTAAATACTCGAATAAATCAATACCTCTCGTAATTCAGTGGTGACAAACACATTGAGTTCTTTGGCCGTTCTGTTGCGCACATCTTCATTCCGGTTTTTCAGGCCGGCCACAAACTGTTGCATCAGACTCATCTTCTCAAGGAGTGTCGCGAATTATTAAGACTGAAATGAGACAAATGATAATGCAGGAGTTTGATTACTTTTGTTACAGCAAACTTCGCATATATAATGATAATAGTCAGGTTTTACAAATCATTATCTGATGTAACAATTGGCCTAGTTAATCTTGTATGAATTTTAGACCGAGACATACTTTTTTGGATGTAATTTACATTCACAGGAGAAAGAACAGTCAAACATAATGGCCCCCAAATGGAAGACAATTAATACAAATTTGGAGATTGCACAATAAACAATGATCTTGGCTTATTGAATGGCCGTTGAACAGTAGCGGGTGATAATAACGATGTCCAGGGGCGGATCCAAACCTTTGATGGGGACATGCAGATTGTATATGGGGGATATCACTGGCGCATCCCGAGGGGGGGGGGGGGCATGGTACCAGCCTTATTTTCTATAGTGGCCCATGACATAGTGACCCCCCCAGAGACCCCTTAATAGTCAACTAGTGACAGTTGTCAGTACATATCGAACTCTTAATTTATTATTTGTTTATAATGTCACGGATTCATTTCAATGATCACAACTGATAGTTATTCATAATTGCACAGACAAAATCAATTGATCTATATTCATCTACAGGGTGCATTCACAAAAGAGTTCAATTTATCAATCGTCTTTGGACCCCTAACAGCAGACGACCCATTTCCCCAAAACAAAATGGCAAACAATCTGACCCACGTTTGGTTTTTTTTAATTGCAACGGATCTACGAAGTTCTCAAAGCCGAAAAGTAGTTTATCATAACAAAATATTTACAATTAACGTGTAAACGACGAGTCTAGCCCCTATCAAGGGCCATCAGTGCCAAAATTAGACGATTTTGCTCTTCCAAACAAACTCGATTCTGTCAGTTCTTCAGATGGACTTTATCCTGTGATGCAGCCCATACAGGACGCCCCCATCGGTATCTTGCATAAAATGACGGGGTGAGTTAGCGGGACGGACCGCTGCCAGTTGAATTACTTTTTATTTACAACTTAAAATAATAGTGACTTGCCATTTAGACATTTAATCAAGTACAAGCACACTTTGTTTTTTTTAACCTTTATTGGCTTTAATTTAATTTTCTACAAGATATATCCTCAAAGGCCCAAACTGGCCAGTTCTTTTAGGGTGTTGGCTTCACCAACTTAACACTATCCAACTCCCATAACGATCCGTCCTGCTCACTTTCCATAAATTACAATTTAAACAAAATGCTTCAATGTGATAGTTCCAAGTTGTTTGGTAAATACAGGCGCTTTTATTCACCCAATATTTAAAGGCATCAAGTTATCGAGAGACAAAACACATCAAAAGATCTCAGTTGTTTAAAACATTTATTCAACAATATTGATTTTTTTTCTTGGAAGTTTACTTTATATAGGAGTATAACTGATGACTGTTGCAGGGGGGAGGGGGGGGGGGGGGAAACATAAAATATCGATGAAATTATCCCATAATTGGATAAAATAACTATTACAAATTTTCATGTAACTGTAATAGTTCATAATCTTGAAAAAAAGAAAATAATTACAATTATACCTTTTTTGAACAACAATTCATGAGCAAATAAAAATCAGTAATTTGCCAGCAAATTAAGAACTCCTGTCACATCATTACGGTAATATGAGACAGACATGCGCTCAAAATATATATCAAATATATACAAATTAGTACAAATCTTCAATACGCAGCAGCATCCATATTTTTTCATGATCAGTGTAAATTATAATGCCTACATATACAAAAAGCTATGTGCTTTTTTAAACTGTCTTCCGGAATTTGCAATTTAATTGCTATGCAGTTAGATACAAGTATGCAATGACAACAGAAACTTTTAGTTTAGGCATGCTGGAAAGATTGATAAATCATTTGGTTAGCTTGAATGATTTTGCCTTAAAATACTTTTTAAAGCCAATCCTTACTGGAAAATACATCAATAAATGAAATACAAATATTCTCAAGTGAAGAGCAATTTCAATACGCCAGGTAATTCTCCTTTTATAGAGTCGAGATTTTCCGATATACCTGCTTTATCGGTTTTAAGGTGAAAGCCATCATGTGGTTTCACAATACCTTGTCAGGCTGCTATGCTAAATTCATTGTTTAAAAAGTCCAAATCGCGATTGTCACAGGCAGTGTGAAGTTCTGTTCGCCCCATTAATGAAACCGCCAATCGCATCGTTGACCAAATATTTTCCGACATAGTTGACATCTCTCCCTTTGGACCTCGACTGGATCTTTGAAGGTTCAAGGCTGTAAGGAAGTGTTCTATAGCTTCCCTGTGAATTACACACAAAAATTAAATTAAAACACACTTTGAAACATTATTATTAAAATATTTCACATGCTGTCTAGTATCCAAAAACACTAATTAGCTATTAAAATTACAATCAACATATTGTTTCATATATACATGACAGAATTCCCAAAAATTAAGTACTAATTAATGAAATTAAAACACATTTTAAAACAGCTATGAACAAAATACATTGTAACGAGTATGCCATATTTCACAGGCTGGTTTGCCCTGAGACAATATAATGAGCGACTTTGGAACCAACAGGGAGAACTGCATGCAAGTCCTAACGGCCTTTGTTTGTAATCATACAATCAGGTCATTGAGGGCATTGATAACGTCACAAAGGTTTTGAGGACCAGGATGCAGCCAGCTCCCTCTGTTGACCTTAGGAGTCCCCCATTGACCTATCTCATTATACCAATAGCTCTACTAACTTGTAGGCACTTAGGTTGATACAGGCGATTCCCAAATTGTATCTGGTGCGGATGTATCCTGGAGAGATTTGTAAAGCTCGGTGATAGGCTTCTACGGCTTCCTCACTTCGACTACCATTTGCGAGGGTGGCGCCAAGTTTGTTCCAAAGTAACGAGTCCTAAAATAATGGAAATAAAGAGAACAGACATTGAGGTATTTCATTCTACTAATTGGTTGTTATAATTATTACTGCTGAATGCAAGGAAGTGCAGCCAAATCTGGTTCAAACGTTATCTGATGACAGATAATAGCTTGAGTGAATTTTAAAGTCAAGAGCAAGAAAATCAAACAAAATTGTTTGCAAACAATCTTAACAGGTAAACAATCACCTACAATTTGATCAAACAAAAGACTATCTACACATGTGATGACCAAGCTTGCAAGCACACTTAAGTCTTGCCAAGTGAACTCGACTATGCAATCTTGCATTTGGGTCTAAGCAGTTTTTTTATGCAAAAATAGAATATTACACAGACAACATGGTTAAATAAAACCTACAGAAGGTACATATAAAACGATGACCTACCTCTGGTCGAACTTGTAAAGCAGCACCAAAGCAATCCACAGCTTTGTCAAATTCTCCCGATAAGTTGAAAAGAACCCCCAGACCAATCTGAAAAGATAAATTGCAAACATTTTTTAAAATACACAAGAATTCATTTTACAATTATATTAGATTTGTATATAGTTTGTATTGACAACAAAGCATTAAAAAAACCCAGATAAATGTGTCATTTCCGCAATATAACAACTACAAACATCTACCTAAATGAAAATACATCAAACATAATGAGACATAATTATAATAATAGTAATTTGTACAGCCCCTATTTCAGAAATGATTTCTGCTCCTCGTGCTATGTTTAAAAAAAAATTGTTTAATAAGATAATACCACATACAAGGCTTACCAATCTAAGATATATACATAATTTTTTTTAAACATATTAAATAATCTGAATTTTATGAATTTATATACTTTTTACCTGAACATCTGGATCAATATCGGAGGTTTTCATGTGAACAGCTTTCAAGTATGCGTCCTTAACCTGATCGTGGTAGTCTCTGAAAATCAGTTCATTTTATTTCTGCTTTCTGTACATTGATGTAACTTACATATCTGAACAAGAACAACGTTACCATAATAACAAACATTTACGCTTTGCAAAATTGCAAGCCTCGAGTTTATTGCACAAAATTCATGCTTGTAATTTTCTAATTCCTTGAATCGTCTGTGATTTTGCTTTTGCGAAGAAAAATAAAACATCATTGCTAAAAATGTCTCCACATAATATTACTTCTGAAATATCCAAAGACCAAGAGTCATGAATTATGATAAATTAAATTAATTTTCATGAGACTCTCTTGATCTTATATCTGTGTTTATAGACCTCACATGAATAATTATGCTAGCATAATAATAATACCAACTTACGGCGATAAAAACGATGATATGTAGGGTTTGTTAGTGGCTCCCTCTTGGCCAGGGGGCGCCAGGTGAGCGTAGACGGGGTTATGCAACAACCATCGATGCAGGGCGTCACACGCCTGGTGTTGGAGTGACTCGTTAGTATAACTAACAGCTAATGACAATAAGGCCGTCAAATTTGCAGGTTCAAGTTCTATACATCTGCAAAGGGAAAGTGTAAAAAGTCAGCGAACTTTGTCAAGGCTGTTTCATTAAAAAAAGAGGGAGGTGGACCAGAACATTTTCAAACCCCCCCCACCCCCGATATATGTTTGTTTGTTTTTTTTGACAAAAAGTGGGGGTGGGGGCCCCTACCTTTTCCTACATTAAGAAAATACTGGTCAACCAACCCCCCTTGTTTTCTCTTTTTTCAAAAACCTTCCTGTCCATCCACTCCCCTCCCCCCCCTTTTTTTAAATGGAACTGCCCTCAGTTCTTTTAGAGCCAGGGTTTCCTTAAGGCCTGTGTGGAGGCCCAAAATTTTCATATAAAATTATGTAAGGCACATCATCCCAAAAATCTCTCACTCCCAACCGAAATAATGAACCTTCCGAGAACCCTGGATCCCTCCCTCTACCCCCCCCCCCCCCCACTCTTTCAAATGGAACAGCCCTCATAAAAAAGAGTAACAGTCTCATGAACAAACAAAAAATTCCTTATGTATTTTTCCTTATACTTTAAACATACTTTTTCAGAGCAGCAATCGCAGCTGGTTCCTGCTCGTTGTCTGCTTGTGTTGTTCCCAAATACTGCCATGCCTGGTAAAAACAGATAAACAGATCATAGAAGCGCGAGACAAATATTTAAAGCAGAAAAATATGGCGAGACATGAAAATATGCCAAATAGTCAAGAAAACAACAGGATTTTCATCAATAAAAGAATACACCAACTCATCAGATGATATTTTGAATAATTCCATATTTATGCTTTTAAACAAAATGTCTAAATTTTGCTGCTCCTACACACAACTAAGGATGCCACAATAGAGCTTGGTTTGACCCTCAAACCTCAAACAACACTATATAAGGGCTGTTCCATTTAAAAAAGATGGGGGGGGGGGGACAGGAAAATGTTCAGACCCCCTACCCTCACTTTTTGTTTTTTGACAGACCCCTCCACCCCCCCCTTTTTTCTACATTATATATTAACAAAATACTGGTCAACAACCCCCCTTCCCCTCTTTGTTCTTTTGGAGAAACCCCCCCCCCCTCCCCGCTATTTTCAAAAACCTTCCTGTCCACCACCTCTCCCCCCCCCCTTTTTTTTGAAAATGGAACAGCCCTTCGTTCTGCATTATAATCAAATAGCAGAGTGCGTACTATATCTCACCTTCGCATGATTTGGATCCTTCTGAACAGCAGCTTCAAATAATAGAACAGCGTTTGGAATATCACCTTGTTTTAACCGAGTTAACCCCTCCTCAAATGGATTGGAATGGTCTCGGAGAGGGTTGTCTTCCTCAAATTTGTAGTCCTGTGGGAAAAAAAAAAATATCTTGCAAAAATAAGTTATGAGCATAGGAGTAACGGGTTATGTTAACATAAATTGTGTAACAGTAGCCTATGCATACATTCTAAACTCAACACAGATTTATTAATATATTCGGTTTTATTTAGATTAATTAACCAATGATGTTCATTAAATGGGTCACATTACTTAAAAAAAATTTGTTTGCCCCAAAACTGTAAGTTTATTTCCGTTCAAGTAAATCAATTATACCTTAATTCAGACATTCAACTCACCTTATACATGTTATCAGCCTGGTAATCTTCAAACTCACCAAGCCATGGGTGCGATTCTTGCTCATTTCTGAAACAAGACAATTTCACGACGTTAGGGGATCACAATAAACTCTTAATTGGCAAACCCAGGAGTCTCTCAGGTTAGTACAAAGACCGGAATGTGGGCCATATGAGAGTATGTAATAGAGTCTTTTCACTGAACAGCCCTGAATTCAGCAGGACATAAGTCCTTCCTCTCCTTTTATTACTCATTTTGCTTTTCAGACACAGTAGGTAATAACTAACTGATTCCATACATATAACTTTCTCAGAAAAATAACAAACATCAACTAAATGATAAAGTGTCAAATATACATTAAAATGCACTAAAAATACTGCTGCTTGGATGCACTTTGTTTCAGCCAATCACAGCCAAGGGCGGGAACTTTTTCAGCCAATAGAATTGCAGTATTCTGTTTTAGCCACCTGGTGGAAATACAGAGAACCTTCCGTGAAAATCCACTATTAGAAGTGAACGAAATAATACTCACTTCGCGATGTCTTCCCATTGTCTTTGTAATTTGTCCCAAAAATCTACGTCAGCTTCTAAAACTTGATCTTTGTCGGTTCTTTGTGCAAACTCCTCCACCCATTCATGAACTCCTTCACCCTGAAATAAAAAACAAATGTCTTATAATACGTGCAGAAATTATATATATAATCAAAGTAAATTCTGCACTGGGAGTATGATCGATATGATTGTATTCGAGTCTTTCATTGCCACATAATGCACAGAAGATTAATGATTTTTATTGAACTTAGAATGAGCGCAACAAATACTGAAATGCAGCTGCATGAAGCTTCATTCCACTGTAAGTAAACTCACCAAAAAGACATCAAGTTCACCTTTTCCAATATCATTCCACAAGTACAAAACTTTAACTCTTGCTTTCTAAACTTTTTCTCCCAATAATCGGCTCAATAGTGTAAAAAAATCCTACATTCAAATAACACAAGTATTCACAAGGCAGAAGGTGGGGCTGATGTACGTACAGTAACCGTTAGCAAAGTAACGGCTGATAGCGAGTTGCGGGCATTAATATTGATTAACGGCCAGGAGGCGGATCCTAAACATTCTGATAGAGAAAGATTGTAAATAGATAGATTGATAGATAGAGTGATAGATAGATAGATAGATAGATATGGAAAGTGCAGCCCTCTAAGGCAAGTTCTTGCCACAAGCGAGAGTTGATTGAAGAGGTGAGAGAGAGGAGGAGTCCACCCATATTACACATTTACCCAATGGATGGGATCTTTTACTTGCCTCAGCATAGACACCGAGCACAAGGGACCACCAATTTAACACCTCATCCGAACGACATCCAGCTGCTGGGATGTAGCTCATGAGGAATGCCCAGGCTGTGGATCGAACCCAGGACTTTCAGCAGAGCTGCCTAATATGGAATTGGCAGATGCCTTAACCATTAGCCCACCCAGCTGCTAAATGAGGGACCTATCTGTCATTATTTCCATTTGGAATGTTTTTGATCCACCCCTGGTCATCATAATCAACCCATAAAACTCGCCGGTGGCCATAAACTTGCTGACAATTGCTTAGTACGCGGAATAACACTCTATGCTTAAACAAAATAAAAGCAAATATGCTCAAAAGCACTAAAAACTAATTACATGTACGTTAGATGGGATAAAAAAAAAAAGTCAAGCTTCCGTTGATATAATTAGCTATTGAAAATAATGAAAACAAATCAATAAACACATAGAGTGCAATGACAGTTCTATTCAAACTAGAGGGAGTTTAACCAGTACAGATATCACACACAACAAATAATTGTTTTGAATGATAATTTTTTTTTCATTGCTGAATCGCACTCTTCATTCGAACATACATTTTCACTTCTACGAGACTGAGTTTAATGTAGTGGCAAAAAAAAAAAAAATTTGTAACAGCAAAGAATTATGCAACAAATGCAGTAACGAATGTGTTAGTTTCCTAAACTAATTTCATAAACAAAATGTGGGACAGACAGACAACATCAATTTAAATCTCCTTGCCTGATTTTGTTGCGAAAATTCTTGGGCCCAGTTTTGCGAATTACTTTTCCCCGATGCTGGATTTTTCTCTATAAGCTGATTATCTTTAATTGTCACATCCCCATCTCCTATTCTTTTTATAAACTTCATGAACTGCAAGGAAGGAACAAATTACCAGAAAAAGTTGTAATGGCACAGAGTCTAAATGCTTTTAAGAACGCACTAGACAAGTTCTGGGGTTCAAGAATGTACAAATCCGAAGGAATATGGAACCAGGATGCAGGGTAGCATTAGCGGCCAAAAAAACAACTAAAAACTATGAATATTATATTAACAGCAGGGCAGCATCAGAGGCTCAGCTGGTTATATAGTAAAATATTGCGAGAAACCAAATGTATATATGTATATTGCACAACAATATATTATACTCAATTTCAGTCGTGAAGTCGCGAACTATACAAAACAAAAAAATTTATCTGGAATAGAGGAATATCACCTATTTCCAGAACACCTAAAGCTAAAGCTAAAGCTAAGCAAGACAGTTTTTTACCGACAGCGTCAAGCAAATTACACTATCACCCACATTCCGGAAACGAAAAAAGACAAATCTTTTGAAATCTAAAATATCTAGATTTTAATATTTATTGATCCATGCTACCTGTGCTAATCCTGAGGGGCTTTTTTGTTATTCTCAATTGCAATTGCAAGCCATCTTTATAGGAAATGTTTCTCATCTTGTTGCTGTAAAATTTGGTGAAACAATTGCCTATACATTTTGTATGTAGACAGAACAGCCAATGACAACACTATTGCCATAGTTTGCCCATAATCCTTTAAAACTTCAAGGAAATAAGACTATATTTTTTTCAAGGGCATGCACGGCCGTGCTGCATTCTAGACTAATTGGTAGGTGATTGCGTTAGCAAGGCGAGCTAAAGGCAATATTCCATAGCATGTACACTCTACTAGGCTGGTCTTAACCTATCTTAATTGACCTCTATCCTCCTGAAGCATTATTCCATCTTCCACCAAAGTATTGATAGAATAAAAACCCATCAAAATATTTTCCTTGGAAAAAAATCAAATCACGATGGGCATCTCGACGTCAGGGTTGGCAGATTTAAATTCAAACGAATTAAATCAAAAAAAAAAGGATAAGATTTTTAAAATTTAAATTGTGATTTAAATCAAGGCAAAAAAAATCCAACACAATAAGTTCAAGAAACGATGCTGGAAAAATTATCAAATTTGGCTCATGCTAGAGTATTTGAGTCATAACTGCATCATTAAAAAATAAAATAAAAATAAGATTAAAATTTTAAAAATCTTATTCTAGTTTTATTTTTTTTAAATCAAGATTTTTACCAACCCTGCATCTCATTACTAACAGAGGGAGCCACCAGATAGAGGTCAAACCATTGTTTAATGATGTAATTATACAATTGAGTCATTTGAGTGCAGTTGATGATGTCACAATAAAGATGATGTCATCAAACAATGGTTGTGCTATCTGCCCTCGTAACTAAGACAGAGTCAACAGAAATGAGCCGTGTCACTTTTCTGCCCCCTAGTGGATGCAGGCAGGTACATGTTAACAAGTAGATGACGTCATAACACATTGTGACATCACAATTATTTGTTCTCCGCAACCGCTAGGTGTGCAAAAAGCTTTACGTGCAGGGTCTCCCTAAATGTCTCTGACTTAGAGATGCCCACTGCAATAATAGTAGGGTTGTCATCAATATGCTGTATATCGATGAATCAACAACAAATTGATATCGAAAAATCGGAAAAATTCATGTTTGGATTCCTTGTTTATCCTCTATAATTGTACATTCGTGCCACGAAGAGCACTTGACTACTCAGTCCCTACCCCAAATTGCAAACTGATAGCCTAAAGAATTGGCTCAGTAGTTAATTCATTAAAGGTAAATGGTTTCACAATGACTTGGGAAATATGCTCCTATGACTGAAGGTTTCATTTCTAACTGCGAATGCTGATAATAAAAAATTTGCCTGATTTTGCGATATCGCAATATCAAACTTGGAATGCTGATTATCGATATCAAATGAAAAATTGATATCAATGACAACTCTAATAAATAGCCCATCAGTAACCCTAATAATTCCAATTCAATCAATTGGAACTCTTAGCCAACAAGTAACGAGCATCTAAGTGTTATTTCTGTGACCCGAAATCATGGAGCATCCTGAAAAAAAGCCAGTATATTGATCCACGTTACCTGTTGGCTATTTGCTTCACTCTTTGAGCTAACTTGACCGAACCACATATGGTGCTTAAACTACAAAACAATATAAAAAATAATTCTATTAAATTCACACCCTGATTTTGTAGTCTTAGTAAGCACTATAAAATCAATTCGAAGCACACAAAAATTTTTCATTATTTTATTAACGATGACTGTAATCTTGATTATGTTCAACTGCTGAAATTTCTCATGGCTATAGGTATAAATAAGTATAGCTTAGTGCTTCATATCATTTGATTCAAATCGATACGATACGTATCGTCGATACAGTCAATCGATATTCGATACATATCATCGAGATATGCAGTTGGAATAAAGAAATAGAATAAAATGGCTTGGGGACCACAAATTAATGTGGCCATTTTCCTTTTGAAGCCATATTAGTTTACATTCCATCTATTTTCTTATCAGAAAATCACTTTTCTTATGTTTAGTTATTCATAAATCATACTAAACAATAATTCCTGGTAAGGTCTCCTAGAAAAAGTACCATATGCACAATCTCTAAGATTAGTTTTATTGTATATATTCCAGAACTATTATAACAGGTCAAAATAATGTAAGTCAGTTTTCAGCTTCTTTTTTATAAGCCAAATCTTGTAATAATAGCAAAAAAAGTGGACATCAATGAAGAATTCTACAACTCATATGTTGATGGTAACCTGAGGTAATAGAGTAGTAGTAATAATTAAAAATTAATTTTAGTAGGCCTACAATCCTTTCTGTTTTGCTTTGATATGTTGAATTGCAGTTAACTATTGACACTTGCTGGGTTGTAGTCAAGTTCAGTTAACACTTTTGATTAATTCCTGCCATCATGTAACTTAAATGAAGTTGAGGATGAGATACACTCATTAATAATATGTCCAAATAACACACCACTTCGCCTACGACTGTTTGATCTAGCTAGAGTTTACATATATGATTTTGACATAATGAATGACACCAATAAATTTAGATCTATCATGTGCTCAAAGGAATCTGAGCTACTGAGGTGCCTGGGAAAATTCTTAATTGATATTGATATGCGAGTTATATGTTCTCCATCTTCTGACACTGTACAGTATACATACATAGATGTTACTATAAACATTATTTTAAAAAAATCTGGGGGCTGGAACCGCGTTACTAGTATAACATATGCTTATCTAGTTTACAAATTTTATTTGAACATTTCTGTATTTTCTGTATTCCTGTATTTTCTGTTCTTTATTTTATTTATGACATATATATCATGGATGATATTTTACTGTCAATAAAAATTATATATATATATAATAATAGCAAAAAAAGTGGACATCAATGAAGAATTCTACAACTCATATGTTGATGGTAACCTGAGGTAATAGAGTAGTAGTAATAGTAATTAAAAATTAATTTTAGTAGGCCTACAATCCTTTCTGTTTTGCTTTGATATGTTGAATTGCAGTTAACTATTGACACTTGCTGGGTTGTAGTCAAGTTCAGTTAAAACTTTTGATTAATTCCTGTCATCATGTAACTTAAATGAAGTTGAGGATGAGATACACTCATTAATAATATGTCCAAATAACACACCACTTTGCCTACGACTGTTTGATCTAGCTAGAGTTTACATATATGATTTTGACATAATGAATGACACCAATAAATTTAGATCTATCATGTGCTCAAAGGAATCTGAGCTACTGAGGTGCCTGGGAAAATTCTTAATTGATATTGATATGCGAGTTATATGTTCTCCATCTTCTGACACTGTACAGTATACATACATAGATGTTACTATAAACATTATTTTAAAAAAATCTGGGGGCTGGAACCGCGTTACTAGTATAACATATGCTTATCTAGTTTACAAATTTTATTTGAACATTTCTGTATTTTCTGAATTCCTGGATTTTCTGTTCTTTATTTTATTTATGACATATATATCATGGATGATATTTTACTGTCAATAAAAATTATATATATATATATATATATCATGTAGGCAACTTCCTAATTGCAATTCAACAAAGTTCAATTTAGGACTGTACAAGACCATTTAAACACTTTCCCATTATGTACATACAGTAAAAGGACGGCCGTCGTATCGCATCAAAAAACGGCGCGGCCGTATCGGTATTCATATCGGAGGCAGCGTACCGGTTTCCTCGATAAATATCGTACCGGTATGGAGCACTAGACTATAGCTAATATAAAATCATTACGTAAACCTTCCAAAATTCCCCCCCTCCTTTTGTTTTTTTGTAACCTTGCTACAACGAATCTCCGGATTTCTCATAAAATATATTCTCTTTACAAAATCAGCATATCGATAAAATCATAACGCAAATATTCCAAAATTATAATGGAAAGTGAGCATAGACAGTTAATCACTTTTTTAATGACAAAGTAAAGACATACCTCTGAGTTGGTGAGTTTGGGGTCTTTCACAGTGTCAAGTAATTCATTTGCAGTTTTGGCTAATTCACTATCAGTGTTTAATTCATCGACCCAAGGTTTATTGTCGAGTACATCTTTCTCAAATTCATCCCTCCTGCAATTAAAACACAACCAATTGAAGTGTCTGCAGAGCACCACCATTAAGGTCGCTCTTGATGCATAACTAACCAGTCGATGGTAAGGTGGCTGCATCATGTTACAACAGTCATTGTAATTTGCCAAAAGGCTGCATTATTCTTTTGTATATTAATCTTAATGTTTATATAATATGGTCAATATACCTATTGAATAATTACAACATACAGTTAACTTATCTAAATCAAATTAGTTTTTTTTTCTTCAAAAAATAGACGAGCAATTATAGAATTAAATAAAAAATGTTCTGTTAACTATTTAATTTTAACAGTGAGGTTAGCCTCCTGATGTCAATAGCAAATTTTAAGGAGGCTTAATTGTCAATTAAATTAAAATGATTTTCAAACAGTAACAGTAGAAACATGTTTGCACAGTATTCCGAAATTTAATAAAAATCAAAGCGCACCATTCTTTATGTTCATTCCGTGCGAGGAAATCTTGAGCCCATTGTCGCTCTGGCAACGCGGCTGCTCCTGCTTCTTTGGGCAGCCAATTAGGGGGCTTGTTTGAGTGGAACTCTGTTGACCAATCAGGGCCCAGGTCTCTTGCTTGTGCTTCTGCAGCTAAATATTCTTCTGCCCAAGCTCCGTCAGCTGCTAAATCCGCTACTGCAGGAGCTGCAGGTATGACCAAAACATTTTTTAATTTCCAGTAAAAATCTAATTTACGTTGCATGGGTGAAATTACACAATGTGCACCAATCCAGCCCCATCCCGAAAGTTTGAGTATTGACCCAAAAGTTTTGAAATATGGGCAGGATCCACATGAATTTCAGATTAACATTTCCAGAGCATTCTCTTTTAAATATCTGGACCTTCAAGGCCATACCTGTCATGGGAGCATGGTGTCTTATTCGAGCTTTTTCAATCTCTTGCATTTCTTGAAGCAAACCGGCCATGTGGAACGTCTGAGGGGCCATCTCGGCATGTGCTCCCGCCAAAAATTCACTGACCAGCTACAACAAAAAGATATCAGGTGATTAAATGAAAAAGCTAATGTCAAGTCAAGGAGTTATAAAATTTGATACAATGGATTTATAATCACCTCATCTCCACCTGCTTCACCAAACGGTCTCTGAAAAAGGAGGATAGATTTATAGATACATTAAATCTTAAATCCATTAAAACCTGTAAGTATTAAACATTATATCACTTACAGAGAAATCTGACCTATAATCGAAGGGCTAAGAAATAAATAGAATATGAGATCTACAATTAAGCCAGGGGCGGATCCAAAATAGTCCAACAGGGACAGGTGGTAAAGTGACATACTATCATCCTTTTTTCATTCAGCATATTCTGAATCCTCCCCTGGATGTCGTTATTAAAGTCCACAACTTTGCAGGCATTAGTGTATACTATCCTAAGCAATTGAGTCAGACTTACAACTTGTTGTCGTCTATGTCTGTTAGCCAACCCATCTTGACGACTGGACAGATCTCTGGTAAAATGAGACGTCACTTTCATAAGAGCATTAGACCCACCGCATTCGCGGTCAACCAGATCTCGCATGGCCATGGCTGACTGTAAATTAAAACTCCTGAAAAATAGATATGGTAAATTAATACCGTGGTCAGCAAATGTTATTAAAACAGACCAAACATGCATAATGTCTGGAATAAAGTTTATAACTAAAAATATTTACGTTTTATGCATTCACCATATGAACAGTTATGCAAGACAGAAATTCACTGAATTTGTTTAACAGAAATTTCAGGGTTACCAAAAATAAAAGCTATGTAATTTAAGTTTTAACAATATTTTGCTAATTTCTAACTGTTATGATAATGAAAAACTGAAATTATTTGTAGACTTTAAATTAAGCTGAGTCACTGTAGGCACTCTTTACAAATTTAATGTATCTTTTAGCAAAGATAGCTTGTCCCCATAAGTTGACATTAATCTGACTTCAACATAACCAGCATTATCATCAATTTATGTGACAATCTTTTATTAGTTTTAAAGCCTTATAATAAAGGGACCCACATTGTACCATGTTTTAAGTTACCTTCACTCGATGAAATACAAAGACAGTTGATCAGAACTTGACTTCACATCCTAAAGAACGTTTTGACAATGTCAGAACAAAATCCAACAATGCATTGAACTAATAACACGACATTTTATCTTTAGTTGATCCTGCGCCTTCACCTTTGGCCATTTGGACCGAAGAACGCACTTCCGGTAGCTTTTTTCTCTGATCTCAAATGACTACGCTACAGGACTAAAATAGTGCGCAAATCTTCTCCTATTTACTAAATTAGAGGAATACGACTATTATTTCTTTCGCTCAGTTATCATATTCCATCAGAAATAGGCCACTTGAGATAATTTAAAGGACTGTCCACTGAAAAATCTAGTTACCTGTGATCAAAAGGATCTATTTGTGCGCCATCTTGGATTGTTGACAAGCGTCTTGGGTTGTCAAGTGCTGTTTCATTTTCACGTCAGTTGCGATTTTCACCTTAAAATCCACTATGCCTGGTAGTCCTGAAGACATACTCAATGGATTTAAACTGTATCCTTGCTGTGGTCATATTTGTACTGAATCAAGTTCAAACCTTGATACAATTCTTTGCAATAACTGGCAAAAAGATGTTTTCAAGTTGAATGGCAGTGCCATTGGTTTTATTGAATTTTGATCATTTGATTGATGTTGTGTATTGGCTATTGCCAGTTGGACATAAACGATCATATGTATGTGTTGGGCATAAATTATGCATATATTCTGTAGTATAGTGAAATTGCATTATATGTTAGGTATGTTTTTAAAAAGTATAGCTAAGTACAATGTAGTATATTTTTCAGTACTGCTTTTCTAACCCATTGATCAATGTTATTGAATTGAATATTACTTTTAATAATATTAATAGTATAATCAAAATCTTCTAATCTAAGTTAATTGTTTTGAACAACATCGTTTACCTAATCTAGCAGTACTGGATCTATATATAATAAATAATGTGTTAAATTGCACTTGTGCCAAGTTGTGGTGATTTGACAAGGCTTATCTCACTGCACTCACTCACTCAGTACATTAATTGCTTATATTATAATTGTGTATAAAATATGCATGTTATTACATGAATGAATGTGACAAACAAAATCCTTGTTTTTAATTATTACATACATTAAATCCTTAACTGAACACTAGAAACTGGATGAACCTCAGAGATGCAGATTCAGGAAAAATTTTATGGCAATCTAGCGATGATTTGTAAGTGATGACATTAATCAATATTTTTAGCAAATGAAATATTTCTGCAGTACATATAATAGTAGTTACTAATTAATGTGTTATGCAAATAATAACATTTTAAGCCACAAATATCTCTGTGTTTGTAGGTCAGCTCCTGGTGTTGAGCATGAGGCCAGGGTACCCAAAAAAATCTTAAAATGCAGGGCAGTTGCACGAGAAATAAACTTTTCATCAAAAGAACAAATGGAGAGATTTCGATTGGAACAACGGGTATTATTCAAAGGAAAATGCTTGGAAGGTAAGAAAGTGATTATAAGACTGATATTTTTTTTAACAAATATAATCGGCGATTTTAACGGCTCAGCTGAAGGTCCTGGGTTCGATCCCCAGCCCAGGCACTTTTCATCATGAGCTACATCCCAGCTGGATGTTTGATCACATTGAGGCGTTAAGTCGGAGGTGCCTTGTACTCGATGCTCACCCATGGGGTAATGTGTAATGTAGTGTGCATTCCAAGCCTTCAGGCTGTCTTCTCATCCTTATGTCTGCCTGTGGCAGGTTAGTAACATCCATGGAGACATTGAAAAGTTACCATACTTTTTACTCATTTACAGCTTAAGAATTCATGTATATGCTTAGTCAGCTGTCGGGGGCAGATGTAATGATGAGATGATAAGACTTGGAGTTCACCATCTTCCAAATTTTCCCCTTGGGTGGGGCCTTTTACTTGCCTCAGCAGAGTGTACCGTGTTAATAATACATAGGGAGGTATACAATAATCACAAATTGATGGGGTAAACACGTACAACATATCAGGTGCATATATATTGTACCACCGTGTATTAAGAGCTAAATTGGCACTTTCTCGATCCTTTGATCAATGCCACGTAGTGTGCGGTCTGTCATTAAAGCCACTTGGATTACTGCCAATATGTGGTCATATTAAAGGGTAAAGTAGGCTTTTACCTGTACTCCAGCCAGAGTACTTCAAATCAGAAACTCGCTAATAACATTGATCTTACTTATTCAGAAGTATGTACTATAATAATACATTATAAAGTTGTACAGTGGTGCACTGGTTACTTGTAGGTTATGAACGTTAGACACCAAAAATTTCAATGTGCATAACATTCATTGGCGGATCCAGCCTTGTCTCTACGAGGGGCCCAGCCTCTATGGGGCCCCTGGATCCGATTTTTACCCTAGTGTGCATAACATTATATTACATTGTTGAGTGATACAATCATACAGTGCAGTGTTGTCTTATCTGTAAATTAACAAAGCGTTATTCCGTTTTCAGAATGGTTCTTTGATTTCGGTTTTGTTATTCCTGAATCTACGAATACGTGGCAGTCAATTATCGAAGCAGCTCCAGAAAATCAGATGATGCCTGCAAATGTCCTGAAGTAAGCATAAAAAAAAGACAATGTAATCATGTATATGTCTGCAATTACGTTTTGCAAATACAAATCAATTATATTAACGCCAATGAGACCAAACAGCAAACGTTGAACAGACTTTTATCATGAATAGCCAACAAATGATGACTTATGGAAGTTCTGGTTGTAAACACTAGTAACCCAAACAATGTATATGCGTGGTAACACCATGGCGTAAATTATATTATAGTACCAAATTTGACTAATTGAAAAACCAAAAAATTGTTGCTGATTTCCAACCAACCCAGCCAACCTTTCACTATAAAAAAAATTATGCTTGCGGACTTGATATTTTTTCAATAAAAATAATCAGAAACTCTTTTATTCAATCCATCTTTAATTAACTGAAGCCTTAGATATTATATAATAGTTAGTCTGCTAAATGGAATAACAATTGCATTATTATTATTTAAAGTTATCTTTCAAGTGTTTAATATATGTTTTTGTTTTATACTTTCAGCGGAAATGTGATCATAGAGACTCAATTCTTTGATGGTGATATGCTCGTCAGTACTTCTAAAGTCAGGATATTTTACGTCTAATCATAGGAGTGAAAATCTGGTCAATAAAAATACAATATAACATACATACGATACATTTATAAGGTCCATTACATCATAGTTCATTGTAACGTTACAAAGCCATTTGAACATATAGGCTAGTGTTTATATTATCGTTTGAGAGATCATGTATATTTTCCTTAAAAATATATAAAGCATCTGTACATTAATCTGTATAACAGCATACATCTATGTAATGCATTGTATGTCCATGTTATATGGTGAATTATTGATAATATAGTGATATTGATATGGCGAAAAAAGCTGTAAGTTCTCAGAGGTTAACCATTATTGTATTTTACGAAAAGTGTGATATTTTGCATTCGATGTTATTCACTATTCTTTGTGTACTAAATCTCTCTATTGGTTCATTAGAAATAGGAAGACCATACTGCTGTATTTATTAATTAAGACCAGAGGAGAAAATTCATGAAACTTCAAGGTGTAAATTAGTCGTTGAAAGAGCTGCAATATATGTAATATGTATATATCATAAATCCTTGAAATCGGGTTTTGAGTTAGTGATGGAAGGCTCTTAATTCCATTGAGTATGGTCAGTTCTAAGCTATATAACAATCGCTTCTGCACATCATAACAAATCATTACTATATATATATTTCGCAAACTATCGTTGAACCTGTCCCAATACTGTTTTAAATTATATGTCCTCTCTTATTTTAACATTGTCGATGTTTCGAGCACCTCCCTGTATTAGTAAGTGCAAGTGTCAGGGTCCGTTTGAACTTAGTTGGAATTAGGGAGGTTTACGTTGCATCCGAGAAGCAAAAAAAATGTTGTAAGATTTTTAATTTAGTATAGATTTTAATTGATTATTTCTTTGGGTGACCAGTTGCCCAACCTCTCCATAAATATTGACAGCGACGATGTATAATCCAAGTAATGTTTTCATTCGTATGTCACGATGGATTTTGGCGTTACCATATACTTGACTAGAATTATCCGAAGATTGTAGCCATGCCACACTAGTGTTAACCCTCAGCTATTCAAAGCCGATGGTCATTGTGTGTCCCCCTTTACAATTTTGGTCATATTATGTCTCTGGCAACTGTAAATCTCCCTAGTATAGTGTATGCTTGTTCTGCTATGAGCAAAACTTTCATAGAAAAACGCTGGCGTTTGAACATTATTTATTGCTTAGGGCTGTTCCATTGAAAAGCGGGGTGGGGGTGGACAGGAAGGTTTTTAAAAAGCTGGAGGGGGGGGGGGGGGGTTTCAGAAGAGAAAAAACGGCTAAGGGGTTGACCATAATATCGAAGTGTAGAAAAAAGGGGGGGGGGGGGAGTGTCTGTCAAAAAACAAAGCTAGCTGGCGGGGAGGGTCTGAAAATTTCCTGTCCCACCCTCCACCACACACTTATTAATGGAACAGCCCTGATTGACCTTTTGCTGATAACTTTCAGTCCGTCCAAAATTACCTAAAAGGGGTATAATTTCCAACTTTCTTCAATTAAATCTGTCATACGTCTGCCTGCTTGTGTAAGCTGTACATTGTGTATTATCATCTTGTTGATAGTGTTGAATAAAGTTGTAAAAATTGTAGACTTGTGGCATTTTGTTATATACAAAATTTATGTAACCACCAGATGGCTGCACTTTCATGCATGCATGATGTTAGTTGCAGTTAGCATAACTGTCATATGTTAATGTCTCAATGCAACTGGGTCTGAAGCTTAGTCAGGTTGTATGACCAGCTGCCAGAGGCAGTAGTAATGATGAGATAAGGCTGGGGATCGAATCCCGAGCTCTTCAGCAGAGCTGGCCAACATTGAATTGACGGATGCCTTAACCATCAGGCCACCCCGGAGCAGCTCTCACTACTTGCCATTCACAAGGGCTAAGTTAAGGTGAGACATTGTGCAGTCCACTAAGTAGTCTCTAGGTATATTATGTTGGCCATTTAAGGTGACTTGCGGCTAAAAAGCGTGCCACCTGGTGTGTAAGCCAGATCATGTGATCTCCACCAGGGGACAGTCAAAACGTCCTCAAATACTAACAACCTAACTGCAGAATGTCACTGCAGAGAATGGCCTCCAGGGATTAATAAGACCAGTATGCTGTCAGCCACTTTGCCTCGCAATACCTTTTTATTGTTGACATACTTCCGACTAGGTCATTAGTTGCACCTCGGGGGAAAATATCAAAAAATGTTTAACAAAAATAATTATTCGGTAGCATTACAAGCACAAGGTAATATTATTGTTTATGCTACTCATCTGAAGCTTCGCTTATATGTGCTAAAGTAAAGACTTAACACCAATCTTACAGTAAAAATATCACATTTAATCAAATGAAATCGTTACATTTTAAATACAATAAAATGATAACATTTTAGTTTCTCTCCTCAATTTAGGTCATAACATCAACCTATTGCTATTGAACTGTAAAAACTTACTTTATACAAGTATGATACATAACTTATGAGACCGGGTGATCAGGCATATGGCATTTTGTGATAATAATGAGTCATGAATGTACGATAAGGTTTTTCATTTTTGTATTCTTCACCATTCTTCTTCAGTAGCTGCCGTTCCGATTCCTTCGATCTGATCGACGTTTTCAGCATCTACTCGCTCGATCTTGCGACCTGTTCAAAGTGAAATGGTGCCATTAAAACTTTTAACAATTTATACTAATAGACTATGGTACAAATTAACATTTCTAAATTGAAACTCCAATTTAAGACGTAAGGTAATCCCTAAGGGAACTTTATATCAAAGTGGTATTTATTAAGGAACATTTGTGCGTCTACTCATTCTTGCACCCTGCCCCAAAGCAGCGAGGGTGCCATTAAGCTATGGTCTTTTTTAAGAACTTAATTTTTCAACTGTGATCTAGGTTTTGGAATTACTGTACTCCTACAAGGAAACTTGTGAAGCCAGCCTTTCTAGCTGTACCTTGATCGATTCACTAATCATTATTGACCCATTGAATGATGAGGTGCCCCTGCGAATAAGAATATCTTGGCTGGTTCTCGGACTCACTGAAGTTGAAGGCCAGCCCACACTGATGCTAAGTGATGCTGCTGTCAAAATACTGACATTGCAGAATTATACACCTGGACTATATGGACAGGGGACCACCCTTTGCAGTAGTCATTTTAATTGGCCAAATTTGAGATAGTTAAAATGACTACTGTAAAGGGTGTTCCCCTGTCCTTGGTTCCAATTTACAGGACCACTTTGACATTCATAAAACTAATCTTTACACTTACCGAAATGTTTTTCAATGGCTTCCAAAACTCTCATCGATCTGTTGCCATCCACCATGTTGATTGCAATTCCCTTCTTTCCAAAGCGACCCGTACGTCCAATTCTGTGCAAGTATGTCTCGCAATCGGCTTGATGGTGCTGATCAATTGGAAGATCGAAGTTCACGACGACTGTCACTTGTTCAACGTCAATACCTATAAAATAAATGGTATAATTAGGAAAAAGAATACAATAGGATTCGTAATTTTTCAGTCAAGTTTATTTCATTGCGATAAAATAACTCCACAAAATGGATAGACACATTAGTAAGAAATTAAACCATAACTTTCTAGCTCACAACAACAAAAATTATGAATCTACTCAACACATTTACCTCATGGGTGGGGTCTTTTACTTGTCCCAGCATTGACACCGAGAACATAGCACCTCCAATCAAACTGCTCTCACACATGAACATAATGAAATTGAAAAAGCTTCAAACTAACCTCTGGCTGATACATTTGTAGTTATAAGGACTTTTTCTTTGCCATCCCGGAATCTACTGATGACGGCTGCTCTTTGCTCCACCGCCAACTCTCCGCTTAGTAGCGCCACCGCGTGACCTTCCTGTGACATCTTTTCTAGTAACCATGACGCAGTTTTTCTTGTCTACAATCAAAGCAGAAATATCTTACACAAATCTGTTATTTCTCGATAATTCATTATGTAGATTTACATTCAAAACTTCCAAAGTAAGTACTTGACCATCACCAAAGTAGAATATTACAACAATTATCATTAAAGCGGTTTTTTTGAGACATATCAAAAATTACACTGCCGACATAAGGTGATTTAAAAGTCGTTAAATTTACATTAGTTGCCAATTTTCATCTCAATTGACACATATCCTGCAGACCTGCACTATCCATAATGAGCAAATGCTACGCCAATTCAATATAGTACTACATTGCGATATGTCTGGGAATTTGCACCTTATCATTGACAAGCACTGGTTCAAATAATAACAAAATCTTACGTGACAAAATATCATGGACTGGCCTATAGACAGAGTGCCGTAAATATTAGATAAGGCTTGGAATTTTTCCTCCTTGTTTCCACAATGGATGTAGATCTGTTTGATATTGTCTAAGCTCTCTTCTTCCCTGTAATTAAAAAAAAATATTGATGTGAATTTGTTTATTAAAAGAATCCTTAAAAGAAGTTGCAGTGCTGGGGAAATGTGCACATAATTTAACAGGTGCAGAATTTTGTCAACTAGTTAATATGGGTTTAGTGCAGTATAGCGGACCAAAATTTATGCCCATATTTGGCGGCCATTAAAAATTTAATTTTATCAAATATTTCACAAGTTTTAAGTTTTAGCACAATTAAAATAACATTTGGTGTAGATAAGCAAAAATAAACGCTGTCTTTACCATGAGATGAAACCGCCGTCATAACTACATTAATTTTTGTGACGTCATAATTACATTTCAATCATTTTACGTCATAGGCCTGGCAATGAGGCTTGTTAAATATGGTCATAAACCTGGGTCCGCTATACTGCACTTTTTCCGTCAATATAAATTCTGGTTTGTCATAATCTGCATATTACCCAACTGTCTAAATATATTTTGTAACCTTATTTTAGATGTAAGTTAACTGCTGTATGAGTAAATTCCACACCATGTAATTAATTTCATCTTATCTTTGCTGCATAATGGAGTGCATTTGTAATTTCATAAGAAATATATAAAATATCGTTATACAGAAATTATAAATATGTCGTGGCCATGGGAGACTTACCTTCGTAATCTGATTACTACGGGGTTTGGTACAACAGCCTGGGCAAATTTCATAACCTGATTATCGTAAGTTGCAGAAAATAACAACATCTGACATTCTTTGCTAAGACCTCTGGAAAAAGAAAAACAATAACATTTTAACGTAATTTTATCACCCACTCCAAAAGAAACTTTTCATAATATAGCATACATTTTAAGGCTTGTAATTGGACATCTGAAATTTTTTTTAAACCATCCAATACTAAAAAAATACAAACTTCAATTTCATACCACTTATCTGGGTCCAAAAACGGACAACAATGGAAAATGTTTACATCATGACAGAAGGGCCCCTATCACATACATCATCTCAGTATTTGACCATTCTACCCTCAACCAATGCAAAACACAAATCACTTCAAAATCTGGCCTAGCAACCCCATTGGTCAAGATAGGGGTGGGTCTTGGTCAAGCTCATAAATCGTGCATGAGTCGTCCCATATACACGACAGAGTCTGCTGAGAGGCCAAGGTACTTGGCTTGCGAGGATGCTTCAGGGAAAGATTATGCCAAAATGAGAACTAATTTTCGAGGTTTCAGTTTTCTAAAATTTTACACTATGCATTATCAATGATCATGATTAATATATTACCTCTGGATTCTGATTGATTGATCTTGATGTCCCTGAGTGTCGATCATTACATCTGCCTCATCAAGGACGAAAACTCGCACGCGTTTCAAATCTAAGTTGCGAAGCTTGTAACACCAGTCCATTACCGTTCCTGGGGTTCCGATTACTATTTGCTCCATCACTTTCTCTCCCTTGGCCACTACAAAATAAAAATATATTGTATTATAAATTAATTCAATTAATCCATTGTTTTACTAATACGTGGAATCAATCATGCGCAATAACAAGTATATTCTCCATTGTCAGAAGAGATGACTTTATTTATAGTCGGTGGTGCAAAGAAACATAAAGCTACATGATAAAAAAATACAATTGGTCTGAAGCTTAGTCAGCTTATATAAATGGCAAATGTAATGATGACATAATAAATGCATTAACCATTAGATCCAACAATTTTGTTAACCTCAATAGCTATAATATCACTGACTCACAGACTCATGGGTAGAGTAATGTATGGAGTTTGACATGTGGTTGGAATTTAGGAAAGTTTCATTTGTCCTATGCACACCCTCTCTTTCTTTGCAATGATACGCCACTGGGGGCGCTTAGCGAAGGGCGATAGCCCCGAGGGTCTGCCAGATTTCGGACAGAGCAACAATCCTGGTGGGGGAGCAAGGAATTTGACAGTGTATAATATCAGATTATTTCAACCATAAGAATACAAAACCACGCCTAACCTTATCTTATAAACACACGACACAGCTTCAGATTCGGCAATATTAAAGAACTATTTTGTTACCCGCTTCATTGAAATCAATGTGTGGAGTAATTGACCTATTTTTGGCACCGTAAGAGCAATGCTGCGAAATCACATACTCTGTCTCCACCCTATTCTTTCAATCAAACCAGTCCTACAAAAAAGTTAGTCTATCAATTCCCATTCAGTATGACACTTACTTCTCATTCCTCGAACTGCATAGCGAATTCCTAAGTCGGGCATGTACTTAGCCATCTGTTTTGTCACCTCTCCAATTTGAAGGGCAAGTTCATAGGTAGGAGCTAAGCATAAACACTGTAAATAAAAGCAAAGCGATTATTATGTTTATAGAGAAATAACTTCAAAATATGCCAGACACTGAAAATGACACAGTGTTTACAACAACCAAAAAATAATATCATCAACATGGGTACAACAAAAGGACTGTCTATGCTCAGGACCTTACGGGGGTCCCTGGAAACTGACGTGACCTACATTTGATTTCTATAAATTGCTACACACATGCTTTGTAATGCTAACAGCAAATTACTTTGATGTAATGATGTTAACACTGTTGCTTTACACTAAATCCTTATGATATTCTTATAATCCAATTTTGTCTTTCTCAAATATTGCAAAATTGATCTGGGTGCATTATTCAGCATGTTATTCGCATTTACTTTCAGTTGACTGCATGCATCACTAGGTGGCGCAAGCAGTCAACTTCTAAACAGGGGGAGCTGCATACCGGTACTGCAAAACCTTTGTGACATCATCAATGCACTCAGTGACCTGATTGCATAATTACATCACCAAATAAAGATTGTAAGGACCGGTCTGCAGCTCTGCCTGTTGGCTCAAAGGTCACCTATCGCTGGTTATTTATAGTTGGTGCCTGGGCTTCGACACAAAAGATGACTAACCTGGCAATATTGCTGAGAAGGATCACAGCGACTCAACATGGTCAATGTGAAAGCTGCCGTTTTTCCTGTTCCACTCTGTGACTGGGCAATCATATTTTGGGGACTGAAACAAAAAAATTAACACTGAAGATAGGAGGAAATATGTTTATATGGACTTTATACTATGTATGACAACAATGACTTCAATATTTACAACAAAAGACATGAAAACTCACGGATCAGCCAGTAACGTAGGAAGTGCAGTTTCTTGAATTTTTGAAGGAGCGTTGAACCCCATATCGTAAACACCCCTCAATAGCTCGGGTCGTCTGTATAAATAAATCATACAATGTTGTTCATTTATAGCTTACAAAATACATCAAATATCTTACTCAGCCCCTAAATGAAATTATCCATCACCTATCTCCTTGGTGTATTGCCTTATAAACCAAATATACAGCCAGAACAATTACTAGGCAAATCAAATTTGTGGAAAATTAATATCAACATATATACATCTCTTACTTATCTCTCTGGCATATAGCTTTATGAACCAAATATATAGCCAAAGCAATTGCGCTAGTTAAATGAATCAAAATGACAAAGTTCTTTCTTTATTTTGTGTAAGATAGCTGTATAGATCATGTATACAATTTCATAAAGTGACACAAATACGTACAAATGAAGGGCTTCGAATGACTTCACAGAATAAAGGGGTGAGTTAGGATCCCTCTGCATGACTTCCAAATCGGCTTTTGGGCTGACTAGCTGAGAACGGAGAAGTTTGTTCAGCAGGGAAATCTCTGCTCTACTAGCTGGAAAACAAATACAAATATTGTGCAATATAAAAGTCAAACACAACACAGTGAAGTGGCTTAATATCAAGGTGGTGTTAATCGTGGGCAACTAGAATTCAAGAATACGTTATTGTCAGAATGCCTTTTCAAAATAAATTTACAAAAAGATGGTCATTTGTCATAGGGCCAATTCTTTTCTAAGTGTAGGGTAGGGTAGGGACTGGAAGAACATCAGAACCCCCCCCCCCCCATTTTTTATTTCCTCGCAGATGTGCCCTCCCCCCTTCCCTTCCTTGATTTCAAATAAAAATATCAATAAAACAGACAACTAAATCCTCCCCAGCCTTTTTTTCTGGAAGAACATTTTCTTTCCCCCTGTTTCTACCCCTGGATCTGTCTATGCTTGTAAATGTAAAAGTTCTCAATCGTTGAACTTGAAGGTGACTTCCGTTTCTTACCAGCATCATCGTCCTGATCACCCCCTGCACCTTGAGCCTCAGTTTTATTTTTATCAACAGTATCTCCATTTCCTTTTTCTTCATTGATCTTCAAAACTTCAACCTGAATAACATAACCAAATACATCAGAATTCTCCAAAGATAAAATCCCACTGGGAGATATATTGTATTGTATTGTTATTTATGGTATTGCATTGATGCATAAGTTTACTTGGATACATGTGGAGAAATTAAACAGTACATGGATTGAGGGGTAAGCAACTATGAAAGCTCCACTGTCCGTCTTCAAGATACCTATGCGGTCAGTGAATTTCCTTTAGGAGAAAACATTGCGGCATGATTGCCTTCGTGAGTTTGGAGGTATTTCAATTGCTTCATACCAGATGTAAATCATTGCCATTGTTTGGAATTAGTAATGACAATGTCTTGTATTTTGAGTGTGACTCATTGGTGGTTTTTGAGAATGTGTCATTCAACTTTTCTTTGTATTTTTCACATAAAACTGAAACTGTGACAGTTTCTGTCCCGGTCTTCGTTTTCATCCATTTTCACTAATTGGCCACGAAGTTGTTACATTGTTAGGAGTCCTTGCATATGAATGAAGTGACCTGGTGACTGTGTACTGAGCTTTCGAAATTCAATGCACTAAACAGAAATGTGGAAACACTGCCTCCAAGCCTCTGCTTCGTTACCTTCTCGGACAATTTGGCTCCTTCCTGCTTGTCCACAGCACTGGCCCAATTCAGGTCTGCCATTCTGTCAACTTCAAGTCGTTATTCCCTGTGTATCAGACAGAAAAGAAGTAAATTTTAAAGGTTTCGTCGAAAACACGTTTGCCTTCTTTCCCGGTATTGAAACTTTTGCGCGATACAACATAAAGTACGAATTACCCTTTTTCGATCGCAGCGCCCCCAGCAGTATATTACAACTCCATCATTTCAAAGCCCAAATTTCTCTTTGATTGTTATTCACAATATTCAGTTTAGTTTATTATAATCTGCCGGAAACTTTTTCAGTTTTTAATTTTCACCCCAGACCCATTTCCAAAATAAAACATTTTTTTTATTGGTTTTCCCAAATTTGCCAGGTGGAGTGGCTGTTTTTGCGACGCCCTCTGTGGCATTATAAGAGAACTACATAACACAAGCAGACGCCTTTTTGAGTTATGAGGAGCCACGTCCCAACTAAATCATGGTGAAATTCTACAAGTATTGTGTTCTTGTTGTTCTGACATGGATAAGCACTGCTCAGGTTTGTTCATTGTGATGTATTTAATGCAATTTAATGGTAAATTAAGTCAGTGCTTGATTAATTTCAAAGTGCGCTTCAATGAAGTCATGAGTCTTGATCATCAACTTGTTTGACATAAACGTCAAGTTGACAAATTTTGCCAACAATATTCAGTAATCATCATGTTAGTTGACACTGGATGACAAACAATGCACTAGTGTGGCTGTCAAAATGTACATTGTCACAAATGACTTCCAGAATATTCTGATCTCTAGATTTGATAGCTCCATTAATTACCAATATTCTATGATGTTTCATTGTTTGTTACAAATTTGTTATTAATTCAATAATACTATTAATGGCTGTATAATATTGCTCACCATTTAAGTTCTTATTATAAATTATATTTTTGAATGTTTAGGACAAAATGATGCTGTGCTTGCCTGCCTTCTTTTGGTGTTTAATTGGTGGTGCAACTTTCCCAAACAGCACAATATACAATAATATATATAGCTCCCAATAATTGTCTCTCGATCTATATCTGCAGTTATTGTACATTCTGGACTTTTATAACATTTGTTGGTTTAATTATTCAATTCAAGAAGTCATTGTCATTATGCAATTAATCCATCCTATGCAGTGTCTCTTTAATTTGCAATTGTAAGTCATCAAATATAATAATATACTTCTGCAATTTCCTGAATTGGGACCAGTTAATAATCTGAAGATGTAAATAACAGAGGAACGTTCTAATGTTTTATCAAATCATCGATTTATGGTATAATAATGTCAGGGTTGTTCCTTGTTAATTAGGCAGGAATTAACGTAATTACCTAGCGTTGTGAAGTTCAGATCACCTGGATAATTAACACTATAGGGTGAAGGGGTGTAGGAACATTAGTGGAAAAAGTTTAAAAACATGAAGCGAAAAAAAGGGTTTCCATAGATCGAGGAAAAATGCAAAAAAAAACCCCTTGGGTTAAAAAAATATAATAAAATTCCTGTCTATGAAAATGCCATGAGTTAATGTATTTGCCATAGTGTTGTTTTGACCAATATTGTGAAAAGTCAGACCAAAACAAAATACAGGTACTTTAAAAATTGCAAAAAAAGTGTCAAAAACATTTTGACCAACATTCATAATATCTTTGCTAGTTTAATTGCACAGTTAAACAAAAGAAATGTGTACTTTACAAAAACATATTAGATTAAAGTTTATGAAATAGGCAATGATATCTATATAGTTTAGTTGTGGTTATTATACAATTAAAAAAAAATAATATATATATATATATATAGTTTTATTGACAAACTTGATATCAGGAATTGATACATGTGTCATATAACAATACAAAACAAACATACAAAACATGCAACATTACAAAACCAAGTCTGGTGTCTATATCTACTCTAGTGTATACAATCTATAATCTACTAGTATTTCCAAATATTTACTTGATATATGCAAGTCAGTTCCAGTTTTTCTTAGTTAGTAATCAATTAATGGATGATATAAGAATATAATATTAAAAAATTCAGATTTTTAGACACATGAAAAAAATCCATGAATTCTGATCTTGGTAATCTTGGAATCCTGAAAAAAGAAAAATTAGAAAAAGTGCATAAAGGCTGTTCCTTTTAAAAAGGGGGAGAGGGTGGACAGGAACATTTTCAGACCCCCCCCCCCCCCCCCCCATATTTTGAGATTAACGGCTTGAAAGAGTCACAGGACAGCTGACAACCTTGCATTGATACGCAATGCTTTGAATGTTACTCATTCGCACTTCAGATTTTCTAAACAAAGTCCAGTAATGTTTGTTTGGAGCTAACTGGAGTGGAGTGCAGAGCCATATGCTCATATTGACGTTTTTTAACGATATTTAAGAAACATGTATTTTATTGGTCCACAGATGTTGCCGACAAAACATCACCAATTTACATCTTTTATTGATTTTAGGCTTACTCATATTGTGGGTGTCACATTGAATTGCGTTTTACTGAGTCTCATATGTACACTATGTACAGTGTTCCAGCTAGGATTTCAATTACGCATGGCGCAGAAGAATATTGAGGTACCTAATTGGACTCATATGGGGCGCTGAGCTAGTTGAAGAGCCAAAAAAAAAGAAAAAGGGTCTTCACTTTTTTTCATGGCGCAAGGGGCGTAGGCCATGCTGGAACATATGGCCTAGCTGAAACACTGCACTTGCAATTAGCATGATTATTGACGATTAGATATCATTCCATGATCTTTCATTCTTTGATAGATTAACATTAATTGCAAGGGAAAGAGTTTTAAAAGTACCAAAATTGTGCATGTACAATTGAGTGTTAATGCATTAGCATTAGTCAAGCCAGCTAATGCATCCATAATCCTAGTAATCTAGTCCCCAGGGCGGCTTTAGCTGAATGTAGTGTTGTTAATTAGTATATTTTGATAATTAATCATAAAATCACATTTGAATATCTAAATATCAATTTTTGGCAAGTGGTGACCCCTAACACCGCAGGTCGCTATCCAAAGCAAAACTGTTTATAATTTATTGTTGTTGTAAATGTTATCAAAAATTCATTTATGATGAATGGTTCTGGGGTACTAATATTTTTTGACGGATCAACATTTGTGCGATATCATATTATTTCACAGAGTTTTGTTTGAACAGCTGTTTATGTGATAATGTCTTTTGTATTGACATGATTGATGTCCACTGAAATCAAGATCACAGATCTATGCATTTTGCTAAACTTAATTGTGATGATGCAATGTGCATGAGAGGGCCTCAGGCCGCAGGATATATATATATATATATATATATATGTACAATTTTATTGACCGCAGAGCATCAAAAAGATACATGTGTCATAAAAAAATAAAATACAAGGATAAAAAATAAAAATATACATATATATAATGATAAAGTAAAATAAAAGAACAATCTACATGAACATAATTTAGTTACATATTAAAAACATCTATATGATAATTATGTACAACTATAAGCATATAAATAAAACAAGGCACCATCAGGGCAATTAGCAGGAATCAATGATATGTAAGCACCTGGTAGCCTGATGGTGACAGCACTTGACTGTGAATCCACTAGCACTTCAGGACGTGGGTTCAAATCCAGCTCCGGTGCTCAACTCTAGACTGTACATTCATATATCAAGTTACTGCTTAGTATCAATGCCTAGTAGGAATGAAAAGACGAAATAGAACAATGTAGAACACACGTGCAGCTCCTCTGACTACTTTCAGTACAGAAATCTAGTCAGAGTAGAGCTACCCGGCGAACCAGGGTATATCAGCACAACAAAAGAAGAAGAAGAAGCATTTATGATAAGATTTTGGGTGCTGCTGAGAGAGATTTTGTTATAAGTACAATATTAATGCAATGTATGTAAAGGCAGTACTGAGTAATTGTACTATTTGTAGGGCAATGAGAGAGGCTGCAGGAAGGGACTAGATCTGATAAATAATTATGTAAAATTCACATTTATGCACTTTGAGTAAATAAAGTCCAACCAAGAATTGTATTTTTTTTTTCCAAAAATGAGCCGCACAAGAAAGTTTTACCATAAATGCCTGAGTATCATTCTTAATAGTCAAATTGTGACATGACTAGATGGCATTTTTCATAAGTTTTCTCAAAACACAAAACAGTTAATATATAATATGTGTAATTAACGAGAGCTTGATTTTGTTTAATTGTGTCAGTAAAAGTTAGATGAGCATTCTGAAGATTAGTAAATGTGGCTGTAATGATCTAATAGGTGTAATGATATAGAAAGCAGCTCTGCTGTATAATGATGTAGAAATGCACACTGCAATTGCAAAATATACTTTAGTTCGAACTTGAATTTTATCATAAAATTGAACACCAGGGTTTGTTGTGACAGCAATGACAGCAGAAATGTAAGAAAAATTGCCTTAATTGATTCTTGCTGATTTGCTTGAAAGGCATTGAATGTTGGAGCTTCAATTTCCTTCTTTTATTTTTTTCAGAGTCAGAAACAATCTGGGGAATCCATCATTATAACGAACGTCCCTCAATATCTTGATCATGGGATGAATATTACTTTGGAGTACAGATGCACCGCTCCACAAAGATTTGGTTTTTATGTAAATGAACATTATTTCTTTTGCGTGAAGATTTACAGTCAAATATACCTAAACGGCCAGCTGTATACAATGGCTGCCTGCTGTAAATGGCCTATACACTGTTAATCTCCTGGACTGAATTTTTATTGTATATTTTACCAGGTTACCTTTCTATTAAATGGCCACTTTTCATAAACAGCTAAATTTTTTATTCCCCTGTACCGGTAGACCTGTTTATGTTTCTGAATTGGGAGCTCGCATTATGCTAATTGTATTCTGATAGCGATACTCCTAATGTGTCTCAGAGTGTTCCTCCTGACCTTTCATACACTGAAAATAGAAATGATTTATTGTTTCATGGTATCATCATGTATGAAGGCAAATAAAGTCGTCTTGAATCATGAATACGGTGATTCTTTCTAAATTTGTAAGATTTTGTCTTGTCATGTATATATTTAATTAAATTTTTGCATGTTTACTTTCAGATATATACTCCAACACAGCATAATCCTACATTAGTAGCCTTCAACTTTACGCAAAAATGTGACTCTATACCGGAGAAACAGTTATTTACCGTGACTGTCAACCTGCCAAAAAAACTCGCTTATAAACCTGGTTATAACAACCCAGTGTCAGTTTATATTAAACGTTCTGCAACCATGGTAACTTGGTTAATAAAAGAAGAGGATTATGTGTATGCTGTAAATAGCAAAGCAGTTTATAAGTTTGCTTTGGCGCGAAAAAGTTATTATTTGGTGACTCGTTCTCCATACGAGCGACCTGAAGCGCCATCTAACTCCTGCCCCTCCTGGTGGCGAAGTGTGGAACTACAGAAGCCATACCAACCGCAGTGCCCTTTTGAGTATGGTAAGTCAAAATGAACAATGGAGCAATTAAGACCTTTGAAAGTTCTCTGTAGGGGTCATAATATCGACCTTGTCTTAATTCTAAATTTTCTGCAGTGTAGTCACAATTGATTCTGACCCAGCAAAGAGGTCCTAAAAAGAGGGAATTACAATTTTTATACCCCCCCCACAGAACCCCCCCCCCCCCCTACTTTTTCCTACATGAAGATATTAAGAAAATACTGGTCAACTCCCCCTCCCCCTCGTTTTCTCTTTTGGAGAACCCCCCCCCCCCCCCCTCTTTAGATTGAAGAGCCCTTTGACTGAACACTGATATCAGACTTTTAATGAAAATCATTGTCGGGATCTTAGTACGAACGTGGTCTAAATTCTGAACGAGGTCCTAAAATTGGTTGTCTTGGTTATTAGGCTGTCTTAATTGTTTGGTTTCACTGTATTTTGATTCAAATTTATGTCTTCTTTTATGTTTTGTCAGTTTCAGTTTTTATGGCAGACACCCAACTGATGTGATATGCTTAAAAATTTGGTGCTTTCTTGAATGAATATCTTATAATTATATAAAATAATTTGTCGCAGTGTGAATTTACGAAGTGATTTTCTTTTTTTTGCAGAAGTTTACCATGCTGTAACATTTCCTTTCGTCTCCGGGGGTACACGTCATGGAATCCACAGAGTCTTTCCAAAATATCAAAATAAAGTCTTGAAAAAATTTTTTCCGAGAACAATTCAAAATCCAAGGTATAAGCAACATTCTTTCTCGGTTTTTCTTTAAAATAAAAAAATCACATCTGAAGTTTTATATCTGTGATTTTTTCAAACTTCATTGTTTAATTATGCTGTTTTTATTATCGATTTCATCGTTTTTTTTCCAGCTTTACAATTTCGGTTTGGTTATATATAGAAGAATACTGTCCACTAATGACCCATTTGTGCAGTATTGTCCAGCACTTGACCTGGGATGACCGCTATATGACGCCTCTCGTCTTCGTTAATCACAATGGTAAGATCGTAACACATTTTGATCATGATTGTAAAAAGACTCTACTGTGATAAACGAGACCTTAGAGACACAAGAATATGTCACAAATGAGTAAATTTTCAGTTTCTGAGTCTACGGTCACTTAAAGATTAATATCTTTGAAATATTGGCCATCAAGAACATTTCTATTCTTTGGTTAATGATTTTATTAATTTGAAAGAGACACGTCATTCACATCAGACTTATAATCCATTTATTCATCATGCAAAGTGCCAATTAGTGACATGGCACTGAGTATCATACAGGCCCACTCCGTGAAGTAATTTACAAAGATTACCAATTGTCTTCTAGCATTCTAGTCTTTTTACTGAGCAGCCCTGAACTCAACAGGACATAAGTCTTTTCTCTCCTCTTATTACTCATTTTGCTTTTCAGACATAGAAGATAATCAATGACTTATTCAATAAATATAACTTTCTCAGAAAAATAACAAAAATCAACTGAATGATAAGGTGTCAAATATACATTAAAATGCACTAAAAATACTACTGCTTGGATGCACTTTGCTTCAGCTAATCACAGCCAAGGGCGGGAACTTTTTCAGCCAATAGAATTGCAGTACTCTGTCATAGCCACCTGGTGGAAATATAGAGAACCTTCCGTGAAAATCTACTATTGTCTTCTAGCGTGTCTAACAATTATGACTTGGCAATATTGTTATTTATACAATTTCTTTTAGATAATTTTTTGCTGTATTTCTATTATTTTTGTTGTAGGTCAGCTTCACTTACAAGTTGTGACAGCGGCTGGGGAGGCCCTTGCTTATCTTACGCATGAACCTTTTCCGAAGAACCAGTGGTGCCATCTAGTGACTACTTTCTCTCAGAATAAGGTTTGTTGCTATGGTGATAGAATTTTCATAAAGGTGCACCAATTTGTGGTGTAAATGTCCCCTATTCGATGGCATTTTTTTTTAAGCTTTCATTATTTCACTGTCACATTTCTCCGAATTTTTTAGTATTTTTGAAATTTTCTTGTAGTGGGGTATAACAATCCGATGCCCAGCCCGGGAATCTAAGGAGGAAAAGTTTATTACTCAACAGATGTTGTAAGTATGCCAAATTTGGCAGGATGAAAACAGGTTAGGAGCTGTTCCATTTAAAAAGAGGGGGGGGGAGGGTTGACCAGAATATTTTGTGATCCACCCCCCCCCCCCCTTCTTTTTTAAATGAAACAGCTCTTACCTGAATTGAATTGACTTTTAATCTCAATTCCCAATGATTTAATTTCTTAGACTTTATTGAAGAGCTCCTGAGTTGTACAGTAGAGCTCCACTATGACGACTGGTCTTGGCAGTCACAGAAGTAGTGGCGATGTCAACTTCCTTCACGAGGGAATTTTTTTTCAATAAAAGGTTTTTAGTACCTGGTAAGGTGGTCTTAAAATTGAGGAGGTCTTAATTGTGAGGTTCTGCTGTTAAAAGCTACTAAATTTGAAATTCTAACTTATCCCACATAGAATTTAATTCAATAGCACATAAATATTGAATGTACACTACAAATCTCCTGATCCATGCGGTATTTTTGCTGAATTTCATTCTGGAGAATTTATGAAAAGATCAGCCATAATGATGTGGAAAAGTACCATTAAAGGAGGTCACTAACACCATAGCATATAAGTATTGTTTGATGATGTCATCTATATGGTGATGCCTACCATGCAACAATGGTGTAGTGACATCATCTTATTGTCTTTTCTTATGCTACGGTTGTAGGGCCCCCTGTAGGCTCTGTTACTTTTTCTCCCCATTATGACTGCTTTCACGCATCTTCCTCTGTAGCATTGTAATGGGGCGACTAAGCTGCGCACGTCTTCCTCTGTAGCATTGTGATGGGGTGCTGTGCTGTCACATGACTTGCTGGAGTGAAGAATCGTGCATAAGTTAACGCTAGTTCTATGCCTCTGTCTCTGTTCAGTTAGGGGTCTATACTTCTACACCATGGTCAGGCATTGAGGATGACAACACAATGCAGAGAAAAAATTATGGATGATCATAATCAATCGTCATACATAAATTGGGCAAAATAAAGCATCCAAATTGTTGCACATGATCTGATGGCCATTCATTGCCTAACATCAATATTAAATTTTGTTTCACCGAGATAATTCTTGCTTTTAAGACTGCCTCGTGGCAAATTAGTCTGGTCCGATGATACAGCCGAGTCCATGGTTTTTGGTGGAAGTGAAGTATGTCCCTCCTTCCGAGGTTACATAGGATCTGCGACTGTGTACAGAAAGAAAGTCAGAAAGCCAATCGAGGTAAGAACATCATCGTATTGTACTTTATCTGATATGGTTGTAGTGTTCTCTTTTCTAAAGTCTAGTTCCTTAATTGTTATATTTGAAGTACATACATTGTATATTGCCGTAATTGACTTTAAAAAAAAAGTTTTTAATGTTTATTGATTGCATTTATTTTTCAAAATAGTGTCTTGTACTAACTTACACTTTTTAAAAATATTGTGGCTGCTATTTAAAATGACTGATTGACTTACTTTTTACCAAATTTATATTTTACAATTTTTGTTCAGATTCCATCGCCTCATCCCAATCACCCGATGTTCGACCTTGACATTGGTCCGGAGGCAAAAATGTGCAGAGATTTGAAAAAATGGGTGACGTTTAGAATGTATCAGGCTGAAGTGTTGTTGGAGACATTAATTGAAAAGAGTGAGTAATTGGAGACTGTCATTAATGAAAGAAGTATGTGATTATGACTTATTTTATTTAAAGAAAATGAAGCGATTAGAGACTGTTATTGAAAAGCGGTTATAACAATTATATTATTGTGATTAGAGACTATTATTAGTAAGTGGTTAAAGAATGTATTATCTGAAAATAATAAGTTCTTAGAGAACAGGGACTATTATTGAAAAAGAGTCAGGGCTGTTCCATTTGAAAAAAAGGGGGGGGGGATGGACCTGAAAATTGTTAGCTAGACCCCCCACCACCCCCAGTATCTGCATTTTGACACCCCAACCCACCTCCGATTTTTTTTCTACATTAAGAAAATACCAGTCAACCACATCCGAGCCCCCCCTTTACCCGATATATATCTGAAAAATCTTCAGGTCCAACCCCCCCTCCCTCTTTTTTAAATTGAACAGCTTTTAGTGATTTTAGGCTCTTATTACTGAAAGTAGTGAGTGATTAGAGAGTATTATTATTGAAAATATTAAATGATTAGCGAATATTATTTATATTAAAAGAGAGGTAATTAACCTAGGACTACCATACATATGGTCTTTTTGGAGTAGAAAAAATTGCCATATAAAACAAAAGAAAATTTCTTTTTTATTAAGAAACTTATATCAAAAGTTATGGTAAAAGTGATTTTTTATATTGGTAAGATAACACGACGCATCATCAATATATAAATCTGGCATTGTAAAAATCTCTTTTATAGGAAGCTGTTCAGCTCAAGACTACTACAATTTCCTGAAAACGAAAAAAGACGGAGCCAGTCATCCTGTTTGCAAGATATACAATGGTCCGAAACAGAAGGATAGATCAGCCTTGAGTTACTGGCTAAAACGAAAAATTCTAGACGGAGGAGTGATGGCTGATGAGAGTATTGGACAAATTCTGTATGAAAATGCCACAGCTAAAATTGTAAGTTCATTAAAACGTCTTTTTTCGCCATGGTTTAAACATTTAATGTTGCTTCTGTTCGTAATGGTGTTCTAGAATGTTTGTGCATTGTAATCAGAGTTTCGGACCTGACAGGTTTTTAAGACATAGTGCTCTTAATTTCAGGTTATCTCAATTTGCAAACCGTTGCATCTCTTTGTAATTGTTGTTTTATCTAGAATTATGATAATGTCTGATATTTCAATACTTAAAATAGTTAATTATGTATTTATTATATTTATTAATAATGATGTATAATCTCTGAAGTGTCATTATTTTCCTTAAGTTAATACCTAACATTCATAATGATGCTCGGTTTTCAAAATTTGCAGTTTGTTCTTTTGAACTAAATGGCAAGTAGCTTGGGGTTTGTTATGAGTGCATGTGGTTTCAATTTTTTTTTTCTTTTTTCATTTTGCATGCAAAGAATGACCCTCCACCATTTTTTGCATGTGAAAAATTGTATCTATTAGTTTCGACTGAATGTCACAAAACTTGCAATGTATCTGGTTCAAGTAAAATTTCTTTGAATCAGAGTAGCCTGGAAAGTTGGGGGAGTAGGTAATTATATTTGTGCTGTTAGGATGCATTTTTCACTTTGAAATAGTAAAAGAATATGCAGCAAGCTTAATTTATGCATCAAAATTTACAGAGAGATTCTGGTAAATTTAGATGCATGAGGAGTTATGAGGAGTTTCTACAGTAGTTTTTGAAGTAAATGACATTTTTACGATGAAAAATAATTCATGTGACGTGATTAAAACCAGCTTGAGATATAATGGTATAATTGATAATGAAAGTTATAGTTATACAGTTTAAATTCTAGAACTTTTAAATTATACAGTTTATATACAGTTTAAATGTCAGCATTGGTCTTGAAGTTAGTGCTCTTCATTCGCTGTGGTCTCAAAAGATAGTTCTGACTAATGCATGATAATATTCTTTGTTATTTCATACAGGAGAATGAGGGACATTCTGCCATTCCAAAAGTAGTTCCGTTTCTGATGCAAGCCAGTTGCCTAGGTTACCATGATGCTACCTACCTATTGGCTGTCATCTACAACAATGGATTCTCAGTCAGAGCGGATCAAAAACTGGTAAGGTCGATAAAATAGAACTCATGAATTAACATTTAAATTCATTTTCCATTATCAAGTGATGCAGCCGACTCCTGCTTCTTCTGTGATTTGATTGTATCCAAAAAAGTAAAGCCAAAAAATTGACCAACATCAATGTATTTGTCATGAGAATGACCTCACTGACCGGATAACCTTTCATAAGCATCATCCCAGCTGGATGTTGTTCGGATGAGACGTTAAATTGGTGGTCCCTTGTACTCAGTTTCTATGCTGAGGCAAGTAAAAAATCCCACCCATGGGGTAAATGTGTATCATGGGTGGACTCCTCTCTCTCTCTCCTTATAATCAACCCTCGATAGCGGCAAGAACTTGCCTTAGAGAGCTGTACTTCCCATATATATCTATCTATCTATCTATCTAACCCAAGTGTTATAATCACCTAAACTAGGAATAAAGAAAGTTCTGGAAGCTTCCAGATAGAATTCCATGGCGGAAACGTCTTTGGTTAGGGAAAGTTACTGATGGCTCCCTATGTAGCTCTCCGTTGACCAGTACAACTGTTCCCTATTCCACATACACTAACATTACAAGTTTTAATTTATTTATCTAGATGCAATATTATCTACTCCGAGGAGCCCAGGATAGACACCTTCTTAGTCTGATATCTTTGGCGCACAAACATCGATACGGCCTGGATGGGTTCCCTCGAGATGAAGAGCAAGCTTATGGTCTGTTCTTCGATTTTTTTTTTTACTTTTTTTAATAGAAAATTACGAATTTTACATGTTTTGTCTTTTTACGTAATTTGTTATCCAGGAATCCTGTATAAATTTCGATAGTCATGTCAATGCCTTCATGGTTTTTCTCAAAGTTTTATTAGGAATTTGGTGACCTTGGTTTTTTTTAAATTAACATGTTTTGCCGACTACTATAGTGATTCGTAAAATTTACAAATATTGAGTCAACAATACGCAAATCAAATAGTGTTTACATGAAAATCTAAAAATTTTCTTATTAGTTTCTAGTCTTTAAAATTTTACTTTAAATGTATTTAAATGTACCAGATGTGAATTTAACAACAAATTGTTCACTTGCTCTTTCTCTTATTTTAGCGTACTTGAAGAATGCAGCGGACCTGGCTAGGGATGACAGGGAAACTCATAAAGAACAAGACGTGAGTTTTTTGCTTTTTGTCCTTTTATACTTAAAATTTATGATAAGAAAAATCCTGAATATTGCACGTATCATGCTTCAGCATTCATTTTTTGTAGTAGTAACTTAAATTTTTTGTGGCACCCTTCATAAGCGATATCCCAGCTGGATGTCGCTCGGTGAGATGTTAAATTGGCGGTCCCTTGTACTCGGGTGTCTATGCTGAGGCAAGTAAAAGATCCCACCCATGGGATAAATGGGTGGCCTTCTCTCTCTCACCTCATCAATCAACCCTGGATAGCGGCAAGAACTTGCCTTAGAGGAAACTATCTATATCTATATTTATTTTTCTCAGAGGTTGCAAGCTAGCTGTGAAATTAGATGATCCAGAAGTCAAGGTGGTTATTTCAAGCAAGAAACTAGGTCAATGTCGTTTTTATTAGAATTTGGTCAAAGTTATGCATCATTAATATGAAGGACTCCGGTCAAGATGTTCTATGAAAATTAGGTCAAGAAAACTCATGATCAATCTTAACTAGGTCAAAGTCATTTATTATTCCTGTGACAAAATAGGTCAAGGTCACACTGCGAGGAGCAAGAGCTTGCCACTGAGGGCTGCACTTTCCACATCTATCTATCTATCTATCTATCTAATGCGGGTGCGGACAAGATTCCTCTTATGCATTGCGGGTGCAGGCCAATAAATAAAATCAACTGCAGTGAGGGGCAGGCTGTGGGCTTAGGCCTCATGAGGCGGGGCATCTATTCTCAGACCGCACTTATCTCTACCATCTATCTATCTCTGTTTTTCAGATGTTTGCCGAGAAGGTGCGTTTAACAGACGAAAATGCTTTAGATGCCCAAACTGATGAGGATGGTGACTTGTTCCAATGGTTTCGGCATCAAGCATCACAAGGAGCGGTTCATGCACAAGTAAGTTGTTAATTAATATTTTAAAAAGAGTCAATTTTCCCATATTATGAAGTTGTGTTTGCATTGCTGTCTTTGAATTTATTGAAATCATTGATGTCTTTAATGTAATCTGCCGTAGACCGGCTGAAGAAGACTATGACATATAGAGCGTGTGTGACCTCTATGTTATACAGAGCTTGTGTGACCTCTACATGCCTGTAAAATTAATTAATTAATCCATGCATGTAGTATTCTATATTTTCCGAGGTTATGTCGCCGTCTATTCACATTCATATCACCGAGCACGGATGACAATTATGACTTATTAATTTTGTGCATACTTGAAATAAGCTGGATTCCGATATATTTACAGAGAAATCTAGCTCGCTTATATTTCTGGGGTTCACAAGGAATCCAAAGGAATTTAGAAAGAGCCGTGGAGTATTATCGCCTTGGAGCTCAAAGTATGGACCCTGAGGCTCTCTTTGATTACGGCATCGTTTTGCTTAAGGTAAGATCGATACATGAAAGATGCGTGTACACGCAAAATTTTCACTATTTTGTGACAAATAAAAGTATGTTATGTTATGTTATAATTGTATTCTGAACAGTTCCCAAAATTTCTACTGGGGATTGACTTTAGAAAAAGAAATGTGTTGCTCTGCCATAAATTTTTCATGAAGCAACAAATACACAATGAGAAATACTAATGATTTTGTACATTGATGATGTCTTAAATACTACTGTGCCACCTGGTGGAAAAGATAAGAACACTTTTAGTCTGTGCCAATCAACTACTGTCAAGACTCACGAGTGTCATCCATACTTAGATTGGAAAGAGAAATATTGTATTAAGCTAGATACTTTATTTTCAGGGCATTGGGGTCGAGAAAAACCTGACGGCTGCAATGGAAAATTTGCGGAAAGCTGCAAAAATGGTAAATATGCTCATTGCTTTGTAATTTGGTTTCATCGAATTGGTGGACAACAAAATTTGAGTTGAAAATAAGTATGACTGCATGAATGATTGATTGATTGATTAGTTACTTTCCAATTTACTTACTGGTTGTCTAATTGAACAATCCACATCTTATCCTGCTTTAGTCAATTGTGGATTTTTGTTGTTGACATAATTTTTTAAACTTTCAAGAGTTGATTGATTTGTCATCATGTCAATTGTCAAAATATATTATCCATTCGTTATGATTGCTCCCTTGATTGATTCATGTAATGCTATGATTAATTAATATATTCTTTACAGTTTCTAACCATCTGTGTACTTTGTTGATTTATTGACATACTTATTTCAATATTTAATGTTTATTTTCTATATGTTATGATCTGTGATACAGTTCTATGGATTAATTAATATATCTTTTACCGTCTCTAATTTTCTGTGTATACATGTATTTCCAGGGACACATGCAAGCGATTAATGCAGTCGGCTGGTACGAGTTGGAAATTGCAAAGAATTACACGGAAGCTCAGAAGTTTCTCATGGATTCCTATCGCAGAGGAAGTCCCGATGCCGCTCATAATTTGGGCCACATGTATATGAATGGGTTCATAAATGGGACAGATGGCCCAGATAGGGTGAGATGATAGCAACTAGATGATTGACTGATTAGCTAACAGACTGTTGATTGGCTGACTGGCTGACTTATTAATTTGTTTGATTGAATGATTGAACAATAACTTATTGACTATCTAGCCAATAGATTACTTGATTGACGGCTTGATTTATTGATTGATTAGCTGGTTAATTAATTAACAGATACATGGATTGACTAATTACTGCCTGACTAGTGACTAAATGATTGACTGACTGACTGATTGACTGACTGATTGACTGACTGACTGATTGATTGATTGATTGATTGATTGACTGACTGACTGAATGACTAGTGATTTATTTATTTATTGACTAGCTGGTTAATTAATTAACAGATACATGGATTGACTAATTACTGACTAATTGACTTTAGAACTGCCTGACTAGCTGACTGACTTACTGACTTAATGACTGACTGACTGACTGACTGACTGACTAACACCACCTGACCATTAATGCAACCTTTGCTTGTAGACTAATAGCAGTAAGGTTCTGCAGTTCCTCATGACTGTACTGATCTTTTTCTTGTTGTAATTGTTCACAGATCAATGCGTTCAAATACTTCTCAGTGGGAGCTTTAAGGGGGCAAGTGGACTCAGCCATTATGATTGCCATGTTCAACATAAGAGGACATCCATCGGCGACCAGGAATGTTCACCTCGCTCTAGAGTAAGTTATCCTACGTACCTAGGATTAGACCGATCCATCAGTCCCTTGATGTAGGGACTGATGGATCGGTCTACTCCTACGTGGGACATATGTTAAAACTTTTGTTTTAAGTTTATTTACACTTATATATTGAACTCTCACTGTGATCACTTAATGCCAAGTCGATAGCACTTTACAAAAATGGTATGTGACCATGGGAAATAGAGTTTGTTGGCTATACAGATATGAAATAATATCACGTAAAAATGAAATGACAATAAATATTAAAGTAAAATCAGTTCAAGTTATTAAAACTTCTGGTAAAAGAATGAGTCCTCAAAAGTTTATGAAATGAAGTTTTTCTGAGATCATATATGGGAGAGCATTCCAGATTTCTTTGCCAAATTAGTTTCAATTTAATGTTTCTGTATTAAACCTGATAACTGTGTGGTTCAGAGCCTTGAACTTCACGGGTGTTTTTGTGACAAATCATCGAGTTTTACTGATGACGCTCAGGACGTTCACTGAGTGTAAGAGCTCCCCTGTGATTGGCCAGGCTGTTTTCTTTATAAGGGATAATTTATTAAATGAGGTTCAGGGGTTTTTTTTATGAGGTTCAAGTCTATTGAGGGATATAAATCAATATTTAAAAATAATATCTATCCTAATGAAGGGATGGGTTACATGACATTACCTTTTTTGTAAGATTTCTAAGTTTTTGTTTTTCTTAATTTAACTGCAGATGGGCAAGATTTGTTGCAGAGCAGGCCGGGTCAATAGGTCGTGTTCTCAGTAAGGCTGTGAAAGGCTACCGCAAAGGAAATTGGTGAGTGATCAATGTATCGTTGTAATTTTCAATACAAGGGAAATACCTTTTAGAATTAGCCAACCATTTTGTGAATTACTACTTGCATATTGTATACTTCTATGTGTGATTATGTAATCCTGTTGTCAAGTCAATTAGGCTGGATGATTGTGTTCGAGATTCAGATTCAACAGTTCTAAATCAAAATCAATGAATAGTATTCTAACCTTTTAATGTTTATTTTAGGGATCAAGCCCTACTTGATTACATGGTTGCAGCTGAGACCGGAATTGAAATTGGTTGTTACAATTTGGCACATCTTTGTGAACTTAATAAAGTAAGATGTTGTTTTATGTTTAATGATTATTTATGATTATAAAAGCTTTTTGCGTAAGTTATGAAATATTTTAAAATCTTATAAGTTGCACATTCATATTTATGTTCTTTAACTGATACGTTTTTGCCTTTGTATGATTTTCTTGAACAATTAGATTTATGATATTATTGTGTTCCATTGAAAAGACATTTTTCATGGTCCTCATGAAATCTAAATAGATTATTGAAAAAAAGTTTGAATTATAAATAAGATGAAATGAAAAAAAGACAAAAAAACAAACCAATAAGAAGCATAGCCATAGATAGTTCAAAACAGGAGGACCCATTATGATTAATTGAGAACAATGTCGTTAAAAAGGTTTTTGATATAGGCATTGGATTATTTTAGGATTACATCACCAGTTACATAGAAAAAGAATGCATATGGCGATACTACAATCTGTCAACTTTAAGAGAATTCCATCAGGTTGATCCCTATGGTAATGTACACATTGATTTATTCTCGTACCTTTTGTTGTACTTTATTAGTTTATTATAATAGTATTTAGAATCATCATTCGTAATACGCTAAGAGTGGTAAGAACCGATGGAGTAAATATGCGTATACATGCATATATTTTTGTGCTACATCCCAGCTGGATTTCCGTCGCATGAGACGTTAAATTGGTGGTCTATGCTGAGGCAAGTAAAAGACCCCACCCATGGGGTAAATGTGTAACATTGTGTTGACTCCAACTGGCCTTATCATCTCATCATTGCATCTGCCTCCAGCAGCTGGTTGTATAAGATAATTATGCTTCAGACCTATTAGCATTGAGACGTTGACATCATTCAAGATAGTCTTCTGACCACACACTCCAAACCCACTTTGCTCTCTGGAACTCCCTCTGCAATAAAGTATGTTTATTACTCAAGAAAAACACCCCTTGATTTTGCATGTTTAATTTTAGCTTGGATCAAGATGGGTGACTACTGGTGGTACGGTTGCCAAGGGAAACGGAATCCTTCGGAAGCCGCTCTGCTCTATGGAAACGCTGCCCTCCATGGTGATCCACATGTGAGTGTGAAAATGGCAAATCAAGATTAAAAATATTATGCTTTTGTTTTCGGGAGTTATACTCGGAACTCAGAATTTTTTTATTTGAAGGCACAAGTCTTCCCTCTCAAACTAATTAGAAGTCGCTGTCGAGGGCTCCCCCTTGAGGACATTTTTTTTGCATCAATATTGCAACTTAATTAAAGTTAAAAGCCTTAAATGATGACTGAAAGATACTGTATTGTCATTAATTGAAGATGAAGTGTTGTTGTAAAAATTAGACAGACTTTCAATCCATTACGTGATATTTTTCAGGCTCTGTTCAACTTAGGATACTTAGTTGAGGAGGGAGTATATGTTCCTGATCGAGTCTGGAAGGGTCTCGCTTTTCCTGAGGAAAGTCTCCAGTCTAACATCACTATACTTACAGAAATTTATTCAAGGTAAGAACTATTGCTTGAAACTAAGAGCTGTTCCATTATTTAAAAGTGGGATGGGGGCAGCCCTGATGACTTTTGAAAAACTGGGGGGGGGGGGGGGGGGGGAGGGGCTTTCTCAAAAAGAGAAAAAGAGAAGAGGCTACGGAAGAGGGGAAGAGGGGATGACCAGTATATTTTTTATCTTAACATAGAAAAGAGAGGGGGTGGGGATGTCTGAAAATCTTCAGGTCCACCCCCACCCCACACTTTTAAAAGGAACAGCCCTAAATCATAATGTAAATGAAATGTAGCTACTCTGTGTTATTGATAAATGTCATGTTTTGGTCTTCATAATGGTATATGCCATGTAATAAAGTAATAATTTCTGAAAGGTATATGATTAATCATTATTAGAATTGGCTATAGAAATGATGGTCATCTGTCAGTGGTCAGTGGTTTCGCTATCATTTGCCTTTAATACAATTAATGAATGAATTTTAACGATCTGTAGATGTCATGACAAGTATAAAAGACCTTTATGTCAATACACATGCTTTTATTTATTTAAAGATAATTTGTTTGTTGTTTTCACTCCTTGATTATCTTTTTCATTTTATTTCTTAACTTAAAGATAATTTGTTTATTTATCATGATTTGTTTCTGTATTTATTTTATGGGTTTCATTGCTATCCACCTCTTAAACATAGCATTTGTTTGTTGTTATTTGTAGGTGCAAAGAGGCTAAAAATAGTGAAGCATATCTACCGTGTAGTTTAGCCTTATTGAAAATCCAAGCTCTTTATTACTGGGATAAATACCACATTGTCCTCAAGGTAGGTTTAAATTTAGCTATGTAATTTTCAAGGTAGGTTTAAATTTACCTATGTAATTTTCAAGGTAGGTTTAAATTTTACCTATGTAATTTTTACAGGTAGATTTAAATTTTACCAATGTAATTTTCAAGGTAGGTTTAAATTTACCTATGTAATTTTCAAGGTAGGTTTAAATTTTACCTATGTAATTTTTACAGGTAGATTTAAATTTTACCAATGTAATTTTCAAGGTAGGTTTAAATTTACCTATGTAATTTTCAAGGTAGGTTTAAATTTTACCTATGTAATTTTTACAGGTAGATTTAAATTTTACCAATGTAATTTTCAAGGTAGGTTTAAATTTACCTATGTAATTTTCAAGGTAGGTTTAAATTTTACCTATGTAATTTTTACAGGTAGATTTAAATTTTACCAATGTAATTTTCAAGGTAGATTTAAATTTTACCTGTTATGTAATGCCAGACATGCGAAGTCTCGCTCATTCAGAGTGAGTCTCACTCATATTTGGTTGTTGTCTCACTCCTCTAAACTTGAGTATTTTATTCATATTTTAATTTAAAAGAAACAGCATAAATCTTGAACATTTTTAATGTAAACTAGCTGGTAGGATAGGGCCAAAACTCACTCATCCACCACTCCAGAACTTGGCATCTCTGTGTAATGCTCAAGTGTCGGTCAGTGTTCATATGGTCACAATCAAAATTGGGCATACTACAGGGTGCATCACCTTATTTTGCTTTATTCTGATAGGTTTTGATAACAAAAAAAATCCTGAAAAAAATCTAAAAAATTAACCTTGAAGGAATAATCATTTTGTAAGGTTTGATTAAAGATTCTTAATATCATACATACAGTGCATAATTTTTAGCCCGAGATAGCACAATCCAAAAAGTGTATATATTAATTTACGACTGAAACGGTGAAATAGTATAAAAAACATAACAAGAAAAGTGGAAGTTGTCTTTCGTGATTACACTGATGCAGAGTATGGGGCCAGCCTTAAAAATATTTCTGTTGTGGGTTACATGACACTTGAAAAACCCATAAGGTAGGTAGGAATTTTTTATTTTTTTTTACCTCAGAAGAATTTTCTGGAAACAGTCTGAAATCAACCCAAGAAAAAAATTTGTCATACGCACTGATATGTTCTATACGGTCGCGTAACCTGCAACAGGAATATTATTAAGAATGGCCTGGTATTTTTAAATTATTCGAAGCATAATATATTTTAATTTTAATTTTATTCTCCAGCTTTCCAGTGTTGTTGGATCCATGGCAGTGACGACACTGACGTTAGTCTCCATATACAACTATTTTCATCACTCTCGGCAGAGTATAGCTAGTGTATGATGTCTCTAAATCGAATACTCTTTTGTTGGAGGGGGTTATTACTCACATTAATCACTCAACTTGAAAAGAAATCATTGATGGATCAAGTTTTAGATTACAATTTATAGTATTCTCTTAACTTGCAAAAATCGCGCCGAATTGTGCCTTCGTTGGGGATCAGCAATCTTCGCTTACAAATGGAATGTTTCTTGGAACACATTAAAGGAACCTCATTATCATAATCATATGATTATCATATAATTATCATATCATTACATCATATATTAACATGATCAAACTAAATTATTCTGTTAATAACGAGGTCATCAGAATATAATTTACTTCGTATCATTCCATGGAGGCTTGAAGCTCATACAGATAATATCTGTCTTAGTACAAAATTAATTTATGGATACAGGTTATCTCGCACATTCCTCATAAATCAGGATAAAAATGCTTGCTATACATGATTATCTTTGAACGCTGATGTGTGCACAGCTTGCTAAAATATTTTAGTGTGAAGTTTATTTTCTATACAAATTATTTTGTGTATTAAATGAATGTTGGCATTCCAAATCGTCTGATTATTTTGACGATTTTGCTAGAGACAATTGAAAGGTCTGAATTGTTTTGTTATGAATATAAATACTTGAGTATTTCTTGTTAGATTATGACACAAATGTTTTCTTGATTGTTACGAACACTACAGAAACAACTAAGTTACAACAACTTAGTTTAATTTTCATTAACTTACATGCTAATTTCTTGCGGAGAATAATTATGAATTGCTTAAAATAGATTCATATATTCCACATTACTCTAAGAATCATGTGATTACTTTTTTAATAGTACTTTGGCATGATATCTTGCATGCAAAATTTAAAATATTGTCTAAAAATGAAGGTGAGGGTAATGGTGTATTGAATGTTTATTATTTTCAACCTGGTCACAATTGCATTTTATGTGTAAGTCTTTCAAAGTAAAGAATATCATGATATCAGTTATTGTATAAATAAATTAAATTATTGTATTATTTTTGACTCGTCAGGTAAAGCTACTGATATATTTAATATATCATAAGGTGTCCTCAGAATTAATTGTGTTTAGATATTGTCAAGAGTCGTTTGAAGCATTGTATATTTTCTCCTGCAATGAAATCATATTTCCCTCATTGGTCAAGATCTCGACCATGCATTGGTCATTAAGACGATTATTTGTTGTGAAAGACTAAAAAATGGTAATGGTTTACAGAAACTGATATTCAAATCATGGGTTACAAAAACGTGAAATATTTTACATTAAATAACTGTTTATTTTTTTTGTGTGTTTTTTTTTTTTCCTTTTGCATACGAGTTCACTCTGTATTGTTTATTAAAGATTTCTTCATGCTGTTATATATAATTATTAATTCAGTACAGGTCACATTATCAGCTTTCATACTGGCAGATATTAAGATATTAAAGCAAGGTTAACAATATCATTGAAGAGTATTATATTACATTATGTCATGATGTCTTCCATGTAAACGTATACTCTATTTAATTATTATAACACTGGCAGAGCCCGTGATTAAACTTATAGGAAATTTGTGAACTGTTTCTTATGTGAACTTTCAAATAAAAGTGGTTGGTCAACTACTGTTATAGAGAAAAAATGTTGTTAGCAGTTACTTGACTTAATATTATGGTTTAATATGAATTACAATTTCTTAAATGCTAAGTTTCAATAGCATGTGAGTTTCATGTTCAGCATCTGATTTCATTTGATTACTTTGGAAAATGTTTCAATATATATGATTTTCATATAGCATGGTCAGCATCTGATTTTCATTTGATTCCTCGGAAAATGCTAAGTTTCAATAGGACGTGATTTTCATCCAAGGTCAGCATGCATGGTCAGCATCTGATTTTCATTAGATTTTGTTAGAAAATGGTAAGTTTCATAGCACATGATTTTCATCCAAGGTCAGCATGCATGATCAGCATCTGATTTTCATTAGATTTTGTTAGAAAATGGTAAGTTTCATAGCACATGATTTTCATCCAAGGTCAGCATGCATGATCAGCATCTGATTTTCATTAGATTTTGTTAGAAAATGGTAAGTTTCATAGCACATGATTTTCATCCAAGGTCAGCATGCATGATCAGCATCTGATTTTCATTAGATTTCTCAAGAAATGCTAAGTTTCAGTAGCATGTGATTTTCATCCAAGGTCAGCATGCATGGTCACTGACCAGCATCTGATTTTCATTTGATTCCTCGGAAAATGCTTACCCAATAGCATGTGATTTTCATTGAAAGGACTGCATATTCTGCATCTGATTTCATTTGATTTCTAAAAAAAGCTCAGTTTCGATAGCATGTGATTTTCATCTGAGGGACTTGCCTGGTTGGCATCTGATTTCATTTAATTGCTTGAAATGCTAAGTTAAATAACATAATTTTCATCCAAGGAGCAGCATGATCAGCATGTGAGTTCCACTGAATTCTCAGAAAATGCCGATTTTCAATAGCATGTGATTTTCATCCTAGGGATTTGAATGGTCAGCGAGTAATTTACCTTTAATTGCATGGAAAATGAGATTTTCATCAAATGGACATGATCCAATTATCAGCATCTGATTTTCATTTGATTGCTTTGGAAACTGCTAAGTTTCAATAGCATGTGATTTTCATCCAAGGGACTGCATGGTCAGCATGTGATATCATTTGATTTCTTAGAAAATGCTAAGCTTAAATAAAGTGATTTTCATCCATGGGATTTGCATGGCCGGCATGTGATGAATATCTGATTGCATTGTTGTACCTAGTTGTATAGTCAAACTAACAGTTATACTCCACCACATGACCTTTTCTATTGTTCTTTTGCGGGATATAACCAACGATAATGTTAGTTAACTCCCTCCTGAGTGCAAACGGAACTGTTATGCGTAATAAAGGCATTAAAACAAACAAACAAATTAGTAAATATGCCTAATCAAGTGTACGTTAGTTATATCCCTCATAGTCGGGAGTTAGCTTATATCCCTCTGCCTTTAGCTTCGGGATATAACCAACAAAAATGTTAACTCCTTCCTATTCTGGATATTACTAATACTAACGTGGGCAATGCATAACATCTTAAGGAAATTTGTCTAATCCAGAAGATCAGAACGCCAGTAATGTTCTTTGAAACATGATAACAAACATGATAGATTTATCATAAGCATACGAAATTGCTACTTTTTTTGCAATGGCACATGTTAGAAGTCCTTGAAATAACACACTAGCATTACAAAGTAGATTTATTTTTAATGGCACATGAGAGTATATGTATCTAGGTTATATACACCTGAGAGGTAGTGTTACCTAGGTGAGGCAGCAGTGCAATTATTTCCCAGCTCTAAATCACAATTATATTGTACTACATTTGGTATAGATAGTACATATATATACATGTAGGGCTGTACACCGGTTCTCGATTTGTCGTTTGTACCGGTACAAAGATAACGATACGGGTATTGATAAGAAAGTAACACAAGGATCTGAAGTTATGATGAAGATTTTGTCATTAAATTTAATAGCCTCATTCCATTATTATGATTATATTCGGTTTCATAATAAACTTTTATTTGTTTTGACCGACATAGTTTAACAATATGTATCATGATACGTATCGTATCGGTTTTACTGTATCGTGATACGTATCGTATTAAAGATAAAGGTGTACAGCCTTATATTCATGCAATCCAAATCCAACATAAATGCTGAAGCTAAAATAATACAAGTAATATTTAAAATTTAGTTAATTTTGCTCTATCTTATAACATGTCAAGCATCATTGTGATGGCATTAGTCGCACCTGATTGCAATACTCGGCATTTCTGATTGCAATAATTAATACTCCGATTAAAATAAGCAATACGTTGCATTGGATAACTGTCAATACATTTAAGATAAGAAATCTAACGTAACAAGCCAAGTTTTAACATTGTGAAAGACATAATAAGGTATACTAATTTCAAATATTATTTTCATTGTTATGACAAATTAATCTTGAAGTATATGATTTATATTTGACAGCTTACTCACAAGATCTGGTCTTTTGTATTCCTTGAAGTAAAAACAGAAATAAGGGAACCAAGGATTAAGATGGCAACAGAGCCACAAACAATGCCATTGAAAATAAGATAGGCATCGATTCCTAGTTCGGTATTCTTCAGTGGTGATGGGACTTTGAAAGAATAGGTGCACTGGAAGCTGTATCGACTGATAGTACCTAATCGCCGAGTATTGATATCGCAGATAACTTCTCCGTTTAGTTTTTGAGGTGGGTCGGATGGGGTGGGTTGGTCTCCCTTTATAGAAGTGTAGGGTATAAACGCTGCGAATATGAAGATCAGGAGGCCGATCACATGACCTGCTGTTTGCACAATCTTACAGAGGGCGCTGTCTCCTTGTCGGCCAATAGAAACGAAGGAATAGAATCCAAAGGTCAGCAAAATTTCAAACAAGACCAACATAATAACCGCTTGTTTCTTCCAGGGTTTTTCTTCAGTCACCTCAATTTCAAATTCATCGAAGATGTCGAATGCTTCAACGTTTCCACTGTCAAAACTATCCGCGTCATATCTGTGTGTCTTGTTATTCAGCAAATTACTTCTGCATTGTTTGTGGGCAAAGTTGGCCATGCTGTTGGTGAAATAATCTGGTATCCAGCAAGTTATATCTGAAATGATTCAATTGTACCTCATAAAACACTCAGACTATCAGTAATACTGTCCAATAATTTGATATATAATGAAAGAAGAAAATATGTCTACTGGCAAGCCCAAGTTTGATAAAGGCAGAGGCATTATTGTGTGTGGTTTATTTATTATGTATTTAAAAACATATTTTATCTGGATTACACAATCTGTAAAACAGTTTTTCATGTGGTCCAGTTAAGGTAAAATTTACAATAAAAACAATAGTTAAAACAATTAACAGAACACATTTTTGACATGAGGTTAAAAAACATCACATGAAGCACTCTCATGAATATTGGCTGGTAAGTCATTCCACACAGACGAGCCCCAATATATAAATGACTTCTTTATAACATTTGTTCTACATTCAGGCATTTTAACCTTATGAGTATGACTTGCTCTTGTATTAATGTCATTACATTCACAGGCCATGGTGATCAAGTTATACATAGGTGATCTGGTGCATTGCCATGAATACCATTATACATTAAAGTTGCTAAATAATAATCAATTCTTTGTGACAGTTTGCCAATTGAGTTGCTTCACAAGATCTCCACCTCTAACATTTATAATATCAAAGTTTGGAATTGATGATTCAAGCAGCTCGATTTTGTAGCCTTTGTATAGCATTAATATTAGCATTACTACAACCCCATATCATACAAGCATAGTAAAATATAGGTTCGAGATTCTCTTAACAAGATCATTTACATGCACATCAAATTTCCATTGGTCATTGACCCAGACACCAAGATACATTGTACTTTGTTCACTGTACATTTTCCAATAAAGTCGTATGATTTGGGTCGACTGTGCCATTGATTAACATAGTATTTGATTTTTTAACATTTAGTACTAGTCTTTTGGCATTGTACCGTTAGTTTACATTGACTAAAACATCATTTAAATCGTAATTCACCTCGTTGACATTGGTATGACTGGCATGTATTATTGCATCATTAGCATACATTGTACAAGGATCAATTTCAATGAACATAGGCAATAGTGGATTTTCATGGAAGGTTCTCTGTATTTCCACCAGGTGGCTAAAACAATACTGCAATTGCATTGGCTGAAAAAGTTCTCCAAAGTGCATCCTAGCAGTAGTATTTGTAGTGCATTTTGATTTTTGTTATATTTCTGAGAAAGTTATATTATTAAATCAGTTAGTTATGATCTACTATGTCTGAAAAGCAGAATGAGTAATAAGATGAGAGGAAAGACTTGCTGAATTCAGGGCTGTTCAGTGAAAAGACTCTATTCATTGACAAAGAGAACAAATAATAGGGGTGTGGTTAAGGCAGTTATGCTACTGTATGGCATTAGGCTCATGAAAGAAGAATAATTTACACTCACCAAGATTGTTGATTCTTTGCAAAGGCGGCCCAGGCTCCTGAAACATCTGGGGAACCAAGAGAAGTAGGGTGAGAGTCAAGAACCCCACTGTCCCGGATATGAAGGCTAGGTCTCCTAGTCGCAGCATGTTTTTTGTACCTGAAATATTGCAAAATGAACCACAAAATTTATAACTTGTAGCAATTGCCAGAATTTACTTGCTGAGTGATTAGGATAAGTGTAAGTAGGTCCTAGGTATATATTATGAAGCAGAATTGGCGTCATTTCTTGCTTTGCATTTTTGCCGGGGAACTTCGTAATTTGTATTCGTAATTTTTGTATTTCTCATCCAAGAAACTCGCAATGTGTAACCTTCGTCCACGAAATTAATTTTGTTACATTCGTAATTTCTTTCAAGAAATTCACAAAGTGCAAAATTTACCTTCTACGTACTGCCATTCATTTATAATAATAATAATAATAATAATTTATTTGCCTCAAAATGAGAGAATTTACAATATCATACGAAAATATACATTGCAAAATTCTTAGGTGAATATACAAAAAATAAATTGCGAAGTTCTTTCGTAAAGATACAAAAATACGAATATAAATTGTGAAGTTCTTAGGAGAAGATACAAATACGAATGTAAATTGCGAAGTTCTAAGGCGGAGATACAAAAATACGAATATAAATTGCGAATTTCTAAGGCGAATATACGAAAATACAAATATAAATTGCGAAGTTCTTAGGCAAAGATACGAAAATACGAATATAAATTGCAAATTTCTCTGGCGAAGATACGAAAATATGAATATAAATTGCGAAGTTCTTAGGAGAAGATACGCAAATATGAATATTAATTGCGAATATAAGTTCTAGGGCAAAGATACAAAAATACGAATTGAAATTGTGGAAGTTCTTTGGAGAAGATACGAAAATAAGAATATAAATTGCGAAGTTCTTGGGCGAAAATGCGAAGCAAGAAATGACGCCAATTCCACTTCATAATATATGGTTATCCATGACTTTTAATTTATGACTCTGTTGTAGTCATTGAAGTCACTAATTATGCCAATAGAAATGTGATTTGTATCTTATCATCTCATCATTACTTAATGATCCACTCCTGATAAAACATATTACTAAATGCAATGTTCAGAAACTGTTTGACATACAAGTCATGTGTCAGAATGAGTATATATTATTTTGTTCAGGATTTTATTCACATCAATAGTTATGTTTCATTGCATAAATATATGTGCTATGTGTACTAAAAATGAAAAACAGCGAACTAGGGCATACTTTGTGAATGACAATCCTGGGTTTTTAAAATTCTAGACTAAAGTATGGCTTGATAAATAAATAGACAGATACAGTATGTTTATTTATAATAATTTCCAAATGTATTTTTGTTATGTTACATACCTTTAATATGAAGTGTGATGACCAACAATTGCACGTGCAGTACTGCTGATGAAGAAGAATTTGCTATGTTGCAGTTCAAATGGTTCCAAGCTGGCCTACTTGTCATGTTACCATAGCAACCACCCTCATGACCTCTTGAAAAGCATGCAAGCACAGACAACATATGTGGCGCGCCACGGGAAAAGGGGGCTTACGGGTGGTGACGTCGAAACTGCGAAATTGGTGGGAAAATGCAAGCAAGCCACGCGTGCGTGCGTAGTTATAAAAAAAATTTGGGCCAGTCTTAAGCCTGAAGACTGTTCTGGCCTAGAAAGCACCTGCTGACCTGGATACAATCAGGCTTTTTTTATTTCAATGATCTCAATGATTGACAAAATATTATTTTGTGACATTTTTTGTTGTAAATAGTCTACCATGTAACAAAAAATAGCAACAATACAAAATGTATCAAGAAATAATGGCCCAGACATAAACAATGTCTCAAAATTTTGCCGGGATTGCACTTGACTTGACCTATCACATGTGTTTCTTAAATATATTTATTCATAATAATCATAAATTGACCTCAAAGATATCAGTTCAGTCAGAAATTGGAAAATGATTATTTATTTTCATAATTATTCTAATCTTTTCATTCACTCATTATAACAGGCATGCATTATCCTTTTTTTGTTAAATGCCTCAATGCTACTGAAGCTTAGTCAGCTTACATGACCAACTGGCAGGGGTAGATGTAATGATGAGATGATATAGGCTAGGTGTCCACACTATGGTACACATTTTCCCTAAGGGTGGGGTATTTTACCTCAGCATATACAGGACACCACACCTTTCTTGTTATCTTTTTTTTTTTTACAATATTAGATTTTTTTATTTCAAGTATATTACCCAGGGAGTAAAATAATGGCTAAAGTTTAGTCAGACCGTGCACTCAAATGGCAGGCATGACCTGATTTTGTGTGATTTTTTTGCATATTAGCTGTTTTTTTTTTGCTTTAAATATACCAACTAAACAAATACGAGACAAGGTTTTTTTTTTCTGATGAATCACGATATACTACTTTTAATTATAGCTGTCTTCTTAAAATTATTTAACCCCTACATGCAATCACTCATAAAAGAGCAGATTAGCAAATCTGGGGTTGTTCAAACAGTTCAAATAGTGAATAACAAAAACTGAAAACAAGCAGCTTTAATTGGGTTATTGATTGCTGGTGTTCCAGTTTTAATCACTGCCTTAAATCATTAGATTCATGTCATTGTCAACTGGAGACATGGCTCAAACAAGAGAATACTCACAAAAACATCAGAGAAGAGATTTTGGCATTGCACAAGCAAGGAAAATGATACAAAAATAGCTAAGATACTGAATATTGCAAAAAACACAGTTGGATGCATTATTTCGCAAATTCAAAGCTAAAGGTACAGTGGCTAATCAACCTGGGTGGGGCCGAAAGAAGAAGTTATCAACAGCTGCTATCAGATTCCTGCATTCACCTGATAAGTGCCGAAAATATCAAATGAAAGTTCCCCAGTATAACCACTATATGACTAGTAGGGTATGTCTGAACAAAAAAAAAAAGAATTCTGGGTTCAACAATAGCATCTTATCAAATTGCCTGATTAAAGGGATTTAGCATGCATGTGATTGCATAATGTTACAGCTGTATATAATAGTTGATTTTCTGCATCTTTTTATTGATATCATTAAATATTCATCTGAAAAAACTTGTGTGATTAATGCATGTGTCTTTTATGTCATGAGAAGAATTATAATGGGGGGCATATTTGCTAGCATGCATGGTCCAGGATACCTCTGTAAGGCACTGTACGCTTAATTCTCCAAAGGTTTGTGATATCAGTGTATCATAGAGTACCAGGGGTTATGAAATGTAGCAAACAACACAAGTTCAGCAATTTTTGCATAATTTCCACAATTATAAAAAAGAAAGGGCAATATATGTCAAAATGAAGCTTCGAAATTTAAAGTATTACGATATAGACATTTTAGAAGACAAATAACATGTGTTTAGGTACACTAGTAGGTGAGACCCCGTTGATACAGGCTTTAGAAAACATGAATTTTTCACAATATTCTATAGTATTTATGGCCATAAGGACACCAAAAGGCACAAATAAAATATTTTAGACATATAATAACAAAGCATGTAGGTGCAGTAGTATTCGAGTACTGCTTTGGAAAAGCAAAATAATCTGTAAAAATGTTTTCCCAAATCCTTCAAACAAAGTTGAGACATGTCAATGAGACTATCAAAAGTCACAACTTGGCCATACAGACTAATAAGATACCAAATTATATCAATGTATATACAATAGCGTTGGAGTTCTGCTTCAGAAATTAAGTGTGACAAATCCACCTGCACACACACTACATATATAACTTGTTAATGGAGTATATATACAGAAAGTCAACAGTGTCAGCATGCTAATTTTCAAATTATTGGATGTTTTCTATTCTTGTGCTTTTCCCCACTCATTCCGACTCATATCCAGCCTAATAATTAAAAATTTAATTGCAATGCTATAACTATAAAAGCAGGTGATGTTATTGCATGCAGTGGACTTTCAGGAACATTTTGAGACCATTTTCATTAGAAACTCAAAAGAGAACAATAATTTCAGGGGATCCAAAGAAAATGCAAGCCAATTCAAAAAGTCTAATTTTTTAAGGGAATTTTTTTTTACAAATCTTGCAATTAAAAAATGTCCAGCCATATGAATTTAATATAACATTGTACCCGACTGTAACTTATTATAATAATCTATATGAGACAATAAAAAAGAGGGGTCACCATGCGTGTTTTCTAGAAAAACTGACCTTTTTATGATGTCCCCCAATTTGTCCAAAATAATACTCAGAGCATCATTAGCTATATACCTAAAGTAGAGCCTTTGAGCTATCATTTGGTATATTTGTCATAATTTTAGCATTAGATCAAAATTAGTGCTGTCCCCTTTTAGTTCTGTATGTTCTAACTCTCATATATGGAAGCCTTTTAGTGCCTCATACAACTTTTTTTTTTCGTTTTCACTCAAATGGTTCAAGAAGGAGTTAAATAATATTGCATTTATTCGCAAATATTTGCGTTTATTCGCAAATATTAAAGTTTTTTGCCACATAATTTTTTTTCCGAATTTGTTTTTTTTTGTTACATAATTTTTTTATTCTGCTCAATTGGTTCTAGAAGGAGTTGAATAGTTTTGCGTTTATTCGCAAATGTTTGCGAATAATAGCAAAAAAGATTCAAATGTAATGTAAAACATATATATATAATTTAGAATAATTTATGTAATGAAAAACACAAACTCAAACAAATTGCGTATAAAAAATTGCACATGCTGAAAAAAATTATGTTGGATAAAACAAAGTGAAAAAATGTTACGTAGCAAAAATCAAAAAAGATGAACAATCATGTAGCAAAGAACACATAATAACGAATTATTTAGCAAAAGTCACAAATGATAAAAACTGCAAAATAAAATTTTATTTTTGCATAAATGCACCCTGGAAAAAAAAATTATGTAGCCAAAAACACAGATGAAAAAATATCATGTAGCAAAGAATGCATACTGAAAAACAATATGTGGGAAAGAACACCAAAAAAAATTATGATGTACCAAAAAAAGGCAAAAAAAATTATGTAGAAAAAAACGCATATGAAAAAAATTATGTATCAAAAACCGCAAATTAAAAAAGTTACGCAACAAAACCGTAAATTAAAAAAAATTATGTATCAAACAACACAAATCCAAAGAAATATGTATCAAAAAACGCAAGTTAAAAAAAATTTGATTTCTATGCAGCAAAAAACGCAAATCTAAAAAAAATTGTATCAAAAAACACAAATCTAAAAACATTCAGAAGCTATGTAGAAAAAAAACTTAAAAAAAAAAAAGGAGTTGTGTGTGGCACTAGTAGGCTTCTATAGTAAGAATATTAACCTCAGCTGGTAGCCCATGTTTGATGCTCAATTGTGTTAAAAATGTTGCACATATAATGATGAAATTCCAGAAAAATTTAGAAAATGTCATGACAAACACAATGCTAGATTTTGGTAATTGTTGGTGAATGAGCAACCGAGATAAAAAACCAAATACAGAGGTTGTTTTTACGTCGGAAACCGGATTTTTAAGACGCCAATTTTAATGTTAAATTTTACAAAAAGTGATTATTGTAGCAGCTCACAATTTTAGTTGAGTATAGAAAAGTTACCTCATTATCACATATCCAAATCACGTAAGTTTTGAACGACAGATAACGAAAATATGCCATAAAACGTAATGCATAGTTTAACAAGTGCCTGTGTCGCTGCTCATTACGTCTCAGTGGTTATGTGCGCGAAAACATCAAATTTTCAAATACCCCAAATGACCACTAAATATTGAGATATCTGGAAATTTTTTACATTTCCATAAACTACACATGTTAGACAATTACTTGCCATCAAAAACAAATTTTTGAAAAATCCACCCATTAGCCCCCTTTTTACATGGTGCGTCACATATGTTGTCTGTGATGCAAGTCCGGTTGAGTGGCATTGCCGAAGTGTAAGGATCGTGTATTAGTCATAGTCAAATTGTCAATGACAATGTCATATTAACCCAAAATGTTGTTTCATCATCAATGTAATTATTAATAGACCTAATTAACGCATGGTGCTCTATTGTGGTCAGGTTTTTGTTTAATAGAGCTATCAATAAAAGACTTTCACATATTACTGGTTCCTGATAACGCTACTGTTAAACGTATTATTTCACTTTACAAAATCATTGAAAATAACTAAATATTTGTTAAACATCCAGAAAATACAGCCTGTCAAAACAAGGAACCTCAAATTGACGATATTAGGATACCAGTGTCCTATTATGTTCACTTCGTTTTTATGTATGATTTGTGCTGTAACAAGAAAAGCTCTCTTTAAAAAAGAGACCTGTATCACAATTGGTTAACGTAGTCTAGACATGCAAAAAAAAAAAAATGAATTGAACGGTTTTGTACAGGCTAAGGGGTATTAGTTGCAGGTAACAGATAATGACATGGTATCATGTCAAAATATTACAATCAAGTATTATAGTTCAGATAAATTTATGTCTTTGTCTTTATTGCCGAATGTGCTATAAAAGGTACGTTTCCATAGAACCTCGCTACTATTGCCTAGCTACCCACAATAGTCTGCAAATCAACCACTTGCACCATCTAGAGTATTAGTAATTATAAAAAGAGACCTTTGCTTGTCAGTCATACTATGAAAAAAAATATATATATATGTATATATATTTCAAACTTTCTTGCTATTAAGTTGCATAGACTTTTTTTATAGTTCTTTTTTTAATATACCTAATACATTTAGTATTCTGTAATTTGCAGCCAAAACAAACAGTCTTTCAGAAAAATGTGACATGTTTTGCAAATCTAATAGAATAATTCAGATCCAAATTAAAAAAAATATAATCATGTTTCATTTTTTCACATTAACATACATAATGGACAGGTTCAGTGAATGTAGCATTTTTGAACTGCATATCTGCTGTTTACAGTTTGAGAAATAATTTCATTTCAACATTGGTCTATTTGTAATTACTTAAAATTAATTACAGTGTACAGTTTCAAATGCAATCAGCTATCAGAAACATAAAGAGCAATTGACAAATCCAATATTTGTAATTACACAGTTTCACTTAAGAAAGAGTGAGAACAGAGTTTGTGTGGCCAGTTTCATTCATTTTATAGGTCAGAGTGGAGATATTAAGCTTTTGTTAAGGTGCTAGGCATTTTACATGATTGGCCTCCAACAGATATTTGTTGAAAACCTTCACAAGCTTTCATCCCTAAGACCAAATGTTTTCTTGATTGTTACGAACACTACAGAAACAACTGAGTTACAACTTAGTTTAATTTTCATTAACTTACATGCCAATTTCTTGCGGAGAATAATTATGAATTGCTTAAAATAGATTCATATATTCCACATAACTCCAAGAATCATGTGATTATTTTTTGAATAGTACTTTGGCATGATATCTTGCATGCAAAATTAAAAAAATTGTCTAAAAATGAAGGTGAGGGTAATGGTGTATTGAATGTTTATTATTTTCAACCTGGTCACAATTGCATTTTATGTGTAAGTCTTTCAAAGTAAAGAATATCATGATATCAGTTATTGTATAAATACATTAAATTATTGTATTATTTTTGACTTGTCAGGTGAAGCTATTGATATATTTAATATATCATAAGGTTTCCTCACAATAAATTTCATTTAGATATTGTCAGAGTCATTTGAAGCATTGTATATTTTCTCCTGCAATGAAATCATATTTCCCTCATTGGTCAAGATCTCGACCATGCATTGGTCATTAAGACGATAATTTGTTGTGAAAGACTAAAAAATGGTAATGGTTTACAGAAACTGATATTCAAATCATGGGTTACAAAAACGTGAAATATTTTACATTAAATAACTGTTTATTTTTTTTGTGTGTTTTTTTTTTTTCCTTTTGCATACGAGTTCACTCTGTATTGTTTATTAAAGATTTCTTCATGCTGTTATATATAATTATTAATTCAGTACAGGTCACATTATCAGCTTTCATACTGGCAGATATTAAGATATTAAAGCAAGGTTAACAATATCATTGAAGAGTATTATATTACATTATGTCATGATGTCTTCCATGTAAACGTATACTCTATTTAATTATTATAACACTGGCAGAGCCCGTGATTAAACTTATAGGAAATTTGTGAACTGTTTCTTATGTGAACTTTCAAATAAAAGTGGTTGGTCAACTACTGTTATAGAGAAAAAATGTTGTTAGCAGTTACTTGACTTAATATTATGGTTTAATATGAATTAAAATTTCTTAAATGCTAAGTTTCAATAGCATGTGAATTTCATGTTCAGCATCTGATTTCATTTGATTACTTGGAAAATGTTTCAATATATATGATTTTCATATAGCATGGTCAGCATCTGGTTTTCATTTGATTCCTTGGAAAATGCTAAGTAGCAATAGCACGTGATTTTCATCCAAGGTCAGCATGCATGGTCAGCATCTGATTTTGATTAGATTTCTTAGAAAATGCTAAGTTTCAATAGCACATGATTTTCATTCAAGGTCAGCATGCTTGGTCAGCATCTGATTTTGATTAGATTTCTTAGAAAATGCTAAGTTGCAATAGCATGTGATTTTCATCCAAGGTCTGCATGCATGGTCACTGACCAGCATCTGATTTTCATTTGATTCCTCGGAAAATGCTTACCCAATAGCATGTGATTTTCATCGAAGGGACTGCATATTCTGCATCTGATTTCATTTGATTTTAAAAAAAAGCTCAGTTTCGATAGCATGTGATTTTCATCTGAGGGACTTGCCTGGTTGGCATCTGATTTCATTTAATTGCTTGAAATGCTTAGTTAAATTATATAATTTTCATCCAAGGAGCAGCATGATCATGTGAGTTCCACTGAATTCTCAGAAAATGCTGAGTTTCAAAATAGCATGTGATTTTCATCTGAGGGATTTGAATGGTCAGCAAGTAATTTTCCTTTAATTTCTTGGAAAATGAGATTTTCATCAAATGGACATGATCCAATTATCAACATCTGATTTTCATTTGATTGCTTGGGAACTGCTAAGTTTCAAAAGCATGTGACTTTCATCCGAGGGACTGCATGGTCAGCATGCAAGTTTCATGATTTCTTAGAAAATGCCAAGCTTAAATCATGTGATTTTCATCCATGGGATTTGCATGGCCGGCATGTGATGAATATCTGATTGCATTGTTGTACCTAGTTGTATAGTCAAACTAACAGTTATACCCCACCACGTGATCTTTTCTATTGTTCTTTTGCGGGATATAACCAACGAAAATGTTAGTTAACTCCCTCCTGAGTGCAAACTGAACTGTTATACGTAATAAAGGCATTAAAAAAAACAAACTAGTAAATATGCCTAATCGAGTGTACGTTAGTTATATCCCTCATAGTCGGGAGTTAGCTTATATCCCTCTGTCTTTAGCTTCGGGATATAACCAACAAAAATGTTAACTCCTTCCTATTCTGGATATTACTAATACTTACGTGGGCAATGCATAACACCTTAAGGAAATTTGTCTAATCCAGAAGATCAGAACGCCAGTAATGTTCTTTGAAACATGATAGATTTATCATAAACATAAGAAAATGTTACTTTATTTGCAATGGCACATGTTAGAAGTCCTTGAAATAACACATTAGCATTACATAAGTAGATTTATTTTTCAATGGCACATGAGAGTATATGTATCTAGGTTATACACCTGAGAGGTAGTGTTACCTAGGTGAGGCAGCAGTGCAATTATTTCCCAGCTCTAAATCACAATTATATTGTACTACATGTGGTATAGATAGTACATATATATACATGTAGGGCTGTACACCGGTTCTCGATTTGTCGTTTGTACCGGTACAAGGATAACGATACGGGTATTGATCAGAAAGTAACACAAGGATCTGAAGTTATGATGAATATTTTGTCATTAAATTTAATAGACTCATTCCATTATTATGATTTTATTCGGTTTCATAATAAACTTTTATTTGTTTTGACCGACATAGTTTAACGATATGTATCATGATACGTATTGTATCGGTTTTACTGTATCGTGATACGTATCGTATTAAAGATAAAGGTGTACAGCCTTATATTCATGCAATCCAAATCCAAAATAAATGCTGAAGCTAAAATAATACAAGTAATATTTAAAATTTAGCTAATTTTGCTCTATCTTATTACATGTCAAGCATCATTGTGATGGCATTAGTCGCACCTGATTGCAATACTCGGCATTTCTGATTGCAATACTCGGCATTTCTGATTGCAATAATCAATACTCTGATTAAAATAAGCAATACGTTGCATTGGATAACTGTCAATACATTTAAGATAAGAAATCTAACGTAACAAGCCAAGTTTTAACATTGTGAAAGACATAATAAGGTATACTAATTTCAAATATTATTTTCATTGTTATGACAAATTAATCTTGAAGTATATGATTTATATTTGACAGCTTACTCACAAGATCTGGTCTTTTGTATTCCTTGAAGTAAAAACAGAAATAAGGGAACCAAGGATTAAGATGGCGACAGAGCCACAAACAATGCCATTGAAAATAAGATAGGCATCGATTCCTAGTTCGGTATTCTTCAGTGGTGATGGGACTTCGAAAGAATAGGTGCACTGGAAGCTGTATCGAATGATATTACCTAATTGCTGAGTATTGATATCGCAGATAACTTCTCCGTTTAGTTTTTGAGGCGGGTCGGATGGGGTGGGTTGGTCTCCCTTTATAGAAGTGTAGGGAATAAACGCTGCGAATATGAAGAACAGGAGGCCGATCACATGACCTGCTGTTTGCACAATCTTACAGAGGGCGCTGTCTCCTTGTCGGCCAATAGAAACGAAGGAATAGAATCCAAAGGTCAGCAAAATTTCAAACAAGACCAACATAATAACCGCTTGTTTCTTCCAGGGTTTTTCTTCAGTCACCTCAATTTCAAATTCATCGAAGATGTCGAATGTTTCAACGTTTCCACTGTCAAAACTATCCGAGTCATATCTGTGTGTCTTGTTATTCAGCAAATTACTTCTGCATTGTTTGTGGGCAAAGTTGGCCATGCTGTTGGTGAAATGATCTGGTATCCAGCAAGTTATATCTGAAATGATTCAATTGTACCTCATAAAACACTCAGACTATCAGTAATACTGTCCAATAATTTGATATATAATGAAAGAAGAAAATATGTCTACTGGCAAGCCCAAGTTTGATAAAGGCAGAGGCATTATTGTGTGTGGTTTATTTATTATGTATTTAAAAACATATTTTATCTGGATTACACAATCTGTAAAACAGTTTTTCATGTGGTCCAGTTAAGGTAAAATTTACAATAAAAACAATAGTTAAAACAATTAACAGAACACATTTTTGACATGAGGTTAAAAAACATCACATGAAGCACTCTCATGAATATTGGCTGGTAAGTCATTCCACACAGACGAGCCCCAATATATAAATGACTTCTTTATAACATTTGTTCTACATTCAGGCATTTTAACCTTATGAGTATGACTTGCTCTTGTATTAATGTCATTACATTCACAGGCCATGGTGATCAAGTTATACATAGGTGATCTGGTGCATTGCCATGAATACCATTATACATTAAAGTTGCTAAATAATAATCAATTCTTTGTGACAGTTTGCCAATTGAGTTGCTTCACAAGATCTCCACCTCTAACATTTATAATATCAAAGTTTGGAATTGATGATTCAAGCAGCTCGATTTTGTAGCCTTTGTATAGCATTAATATTAGCATTACTACAACCCCATATCATACAAGCATAGTAAAATATAGGTTCGAGATTCTCTTAACAAGATCATTTACATGCACATCAAATTTCCATTGGTCATTGACCCAGACACCAAGATACATTGTACTTTGTTCACTGTACATTTTCCAATAAAGTCGTATGATTTGGGTCGACTGTGCCATTGATTAACATAGTATTTGATTTTTTAACATTTAGTACTAGTCTTTTGGCATTGTACCGTTAGTTTACATTGACTAAAACATCATTTAAATCGTAATTCACCTCGTTGACATTGGTATGACTGGCATGTATTATTGCATCATTAGCATACATTGTACAAGGATCAATTTCAATGAACATAGGCAATAGTGGATTTTCATGGAAGGTTCTCTGTATTTCCACCAGGTGGCTAAAACAATACTGCAATTGCATTGGCTGAAAAAGTTCTCGCCCTTGACTGTGATTGGCTGAAGCAAAGTGCATCCTAGCAGTAGTATTTGTAGTGCATTTTGATTTTTGTTATTTTTCTGAGAAAGTTATATTTATGAAATCAGTTAGTTATGATCTACTATGTCTGGAAAGCAAAATGAGTAATAAGATGAGAGGAAAGACTTGCTGAATTCAAGGCTGTTCAGTGAAAAGACTCTATTCATTGACAAAGAGAACAAATAATAGGGGTGTGGTTAAGGCAGTTATGATACTGTATGGCATTAGGCTCATGAAAGAACAATAATTTACACTCACCAAGATTGTTGATTCTTTCCAAAGGTGGCTCAGGCTCCTGATACATCTGGGGAACCAAGAGAAGTAGAGCGAGAGTCAAGAACCCCACTGTCCCGGAAATGAAGGCTAGGTCTCCTAGTCGCAGCATGTTTTTTGTACCTTAAATATTGCAAAATGAACCACAAAATTTATAACTTGTAGCAATTGCTAGAATTTACTTGCTGAGGGATTAGGATAAGTGTATGTAGGTCCTAGGTATATATTATGAAGCAGAATTGGTGTCATTTCTTGCTTTGCATTTTCGCCGTCGAACTTCGTAATTTGTATTCGTAATTTTGTATTTCTCGTCTAAGAAACTCGCAATGTGTAACCTTCTTCCCCGAAATTAATTTTGTTACATTCGTAATTTCTTTCAAGAAATTCACAAAGTGCAAAATTTACCTTCTACGTACTGCCATTCATTTATAATAATAATAATAATAATTTATTTGCCTCAAAAATGAGAGAATTTACAATATCATACGAATATAAATTGCAACATTCTTAGGTGAAGATACAAATACAAATTGCGAAGTTCTTAGTGGAAGATACGAAAATACGAATATAAATTGCAAAGTTCTTAGAAGATACGAAAATACAAATATAATTGTGAAAAAATGCGAAGCAAGATCCGCTTCATAATATACATATATAATATATGGTTATCCGTTACTTTTAATTTATGACTCTGTTGTAGTCATTGAAGTCACTAATTATGCTAATAGAAATGTAATTTGTATCTTAAAATCTCATCATTACTTAATTCTCCACTCCTATATAAACAATGATAAAACATATTATTAACGTAATGTACAGAAACTGTCTGACATACAATCATGTGTCAGAATGAGTATATTATTTTGTCCAAGATATTATTCACATCAATAGTTTTGCTTCGTTGCATAAATATATCTGCATATTGCATATAGTGCTATGTGTACTAAAAATGAAAAAACAGCCAACTAGGGCATACTTTGTGAGTGAAAGTCCTGATAGGCTTTTTTAATTCTAGACTAAAGTATAGCTTGATAGATAGACTAGATAGACAGATAGATACAGTTTATAATTATATAATGTTTATATAATAATCTTCCAAAAATATATTTTTGTATGTTACATACCTTTAATATAAAGTGTGATGACCAACAATTACAAGTGCAGTACTGCTGATGAAGAAGACTTCGCTATGTTGCAGTTGAAATGGTTTCAAGGTGGCCTACTTGTCAAGTTACCATAGCAACCACCCTCATGACCTCTTGAAAAGCATGCAAGTCCGGTTGAGTGGCATTGCCGTGTAAGGATTGTGTATTAGTCATAGTCATCAGTAGTAAATTGTCAATGACAATGTCACATTAACCCAAAATGTTGTTTTATCATCAATTTAATTATTAATAGACCTAATTAACGTATGGTGCGCTATTGTGGTCAGGTTTTTGTTTAATAGAGCTATCAATAAAAGTCTTTCACATATTACTGGTTCCTGATAACTCTATTGTTAAACATAATTATTTCACTTTACAAAATCATTGAAAATAACTAAATATTTGTTAAACATCCAGAAAATACAGCCTGTCAAAACAAAGAACCTCACATTGACGATATTAGGACACCAGTGTCCTATTATGTTCACTTTGTTTTTATGTATGATTTGTGCTGTAACAAGAAAAGCTCTCTTTAAAAAAGAGACCTGTATCAAAATTGGTTAACTAAGTCTAGACATGCAAAAAAAAAAAAGAATTAAACTATTTTGTACAGACTAAAGGGTATTTGTTGCAAGTAACAGATACTGACAAGGTATCATGTCAAAATATTACAATCAATTAGTATAGTTCATATAAATTTATGTCTTTGTCTATAAAAAACGTTTCCATAGAACCTCGCTACTCTTGCCTAGCTACCCACAACTGTCTGCAAATCAACCACTTGCACCATCTAGAGTATTAGTAATTATAAAAAGAGACCTTTGCTTGTCAGTCATACTATGAAAAAAAAAAATATATATGTATATATATTTCAAACTTTCTTGCTATTAAGTTGCATAGAATTTTTTATAGTTCTTTTTTTAATATACCTTAATACTTTAGTATTCTGTAATTAACAGCCAAAACAAACAGTCTTTCAGAAAAATGTGACATGTTTTGCAAATCTAATAGCATAATTCAGATCCAAATTAAAAAATATATAATCATGTTTCATTTTTTTACATTAACATACATAATGGACAGGTGAGTGTAGCATTTTTGAACTGCATATTTGCTGTTTAAAACAGTTTGAGAAATAATTTCATTTCAACATTGGCCTATTTTTAATTACTTGAAATTAATTACAGTGTACAGTTTCAAATGCAATCAGCTATCAGAAACATAAAGAGCAATTGACAAATCCAATTTGTGTAATTTCACTGTTTCACTTAAGAAAGAGTGAGAACAGAGTTTGTGTGGCCAGTTTCATTCATTTTATAGGTCAGAGTGTGGGTGTGTCACTCAACTGGCCAATCATAGCCAGATGCCTGGAATGCAGTGACCACTACAACACTGGCATAACACCAGCAGCATCACAAGCACAAATTCATGATGGATATTTGTTAACAGATAAGCATAGTTACCATTCAAATCACATTAGTTTTCATAGGTATATATATAGTTTTCATAAGAATGAAATAATGTAAGTAGATATTAAGCTTTTGTTAAGTTGCTAGGCATTTTACATGATGGGCCTCCAACAGATATTTGTTGAAAACCTTCACAAGCTTTCATCCGTAAGACCAAAATGGACCATGCCAATTTCCCAGAAATCAGACTAACATTGACGAGTCCATTGATGTTTGAGGGGGGAACTGTTAAGATTTAATAAATACTTTGGTGCAATAAAACCAGGCACTTTTGACATATGGTCCTCCATTCAAAGTTGCTTAATTTTATTCAAGGAAGACAAATGTGCCATAGTTAGATTATTTAAGCCATTTTCAAGGATGTGAAGATCAGTGATCTGGCCACAGCTTAAATATACACAAACATCAGTGATGTCACTGGCAATCTTCACAAGGCTCAGAAGATATTTCGTAAAACCAATCTTATTAAGTATCTACATGGTGCGCCATAAAAACTTGCACAAGGCATCTCTACTTTCGGGATAGCTCTAGGTTACTCAAATGCTTATGAAGTCTTTTAAAGTTTTGCCACATTTAGTTAGGGGTATAAGCAATTGGTCATTGTGATATTTTTGATTTTATAATGTTAGACAATATCAGTATCTGAATTATTGAGAGGGTGTATGCTGCAGGGCTTGTTCTGAGTGATACACATCACAGAAGTCAAATTTCTGTCTGCTTGCATGGTGTCTCTAGTTGCAGAAAGTTTACAAATTAGATATTTCCTAGTTACTACACCTCTGAAGCCATAGAAAATATCATATTTGCACAGAATCCTCCTTCAATGTTTTTTATATGTGCATATATATATCAAGGTATTAGATGATAAGAAGGTTGTTTCCAGTTTTGATTCAGCAAGGTCATGAATTTAAAACAGAGAAATATAATGGCATTCCAGAGGGACTTTTTGAATTTACAACTAATCTCGAAATAATCACTAATTTTCAGGAGGATTAGCCAGTTAATTAGACAGAAAAGATAGAAAATTGACCAAAATCCAAAATGGTACTTTCCGCCTCAAAAGTGTCAATGCTCTACCTTCTTATTAAAAATGAATCTATTTGCCCTATTTTTGGCGGCAAAGGTCAAGAAAGATGTCTGTAACACATCTGTATGATCAGTGACATAATCTAATGCTTATATTGCAAAAGCCGAGGTGAAAATGACCCGAAGGTGTGATAAGTGTGCATGTGCTATATTTAGATCCATATTATCTATAATTCTTGAGGAAAAACGAAAATATATTTATAAACATAATTTAGGACTATTATTACTTTCGTGTGTATGATTGCAGCTGCATGCGATTACAGTCAATTGAGGTAATAACAAAAGAGGTAGCAGTAGCTGCTTGTGCAAGTTAAATATAGGATATGTTATGGATTGAGATTCTGATACAAAAAATTACTTCTCCCTTGTAAAACAGCCTCTGATGTAAAAATAATTTGAGGCAGTTTTCTTAAACTTACTTCTTCAGACTTTTGGTGCATATGCTATTACTATACTGCTGGTCCTGGGTTTATGGTGGCCCAACAGTGCACTTTCTGTTGTGAACGTTTCGCCCCCTTTGATAGTAGGTACTTAAGTACCACGACACACCTTCGCACAGTGGTTGTTTCCCAGTAAAATACAATTGGCCGTCCTGGCAAGTAGCTGTTTTCTCATTTGGCCGTTCTAGTACGGTGGCCGTCTTGGTGATTGGCCGTCTTTGTATATTGGCCATTATGAATTTGGCCGTTTTGACCAACCCCCAACATATGTGACAGTGTACGTCATACCAGGAAAGTAATACTGTATAACAGGATGACTTTGGCCCTAGAGGGTGACCTTGGCCCTGGAGGGTGACTTTGGCCCTAGAAAATTTAATGTCAAAAGTGGGCGAAAGTTACCCCCTTCTATGATAGTGCATGTTTCGCACCACAAATGTGAATGCTAATTCAATTAAAGTGATACTCCTTGAATCTATCTAAAAATTGTCCCATTTCCTTTCTCCCAGAAAGTACTCACAATAGTTTGCAGTGACTGTCTAGTGTCATTACAGCAGGTTTTCATTAATATTTAGCCCACTAAATCATGGTAAATCCACATTTTTGGTCAAGAGTGACAGTTACAAGAATCATCCACTCAGCGCAATCTTCTTGTCACCAAGTGGGTCAGTACTGGTCAGTGGGAGCTGCAAGAATTTTGTAACCATGGCAACCTGGTGAGTCACCAGAGTCCTGGTCACTTTAAATTTGACCTAGTTCTATTGGTGGGCCACCTATAGAAAATAGAGGGCTAATTACTCCTTAATTAATAGAGATGACTTGATAGTATACTTGTGGTAGAAATCTGTTGTCATATACAAGAGTGTAATGGCATTAACTGGGAATTTAGTTGAGGCCATATTTTCATATGATTCCTTGGAAAATACTAAGTTGCAATAGCACGTGATTTTCATCCAAGGTCAGCATGCATGTTCAGCATCTGATTTTCATTAGATTTTGTTAGAAAATGGTAAGTTTCATAGCACATGATTTTCATCCAAGGTCAGCATGCATGATCAGCATCTGATTTTCGTTAGATTTCTCAAGAAATGCTAAGTTTCAGTAGCATGTGATGTTCATCCAAGGTCAGCATGCATGGTCACTGACCAGCATCTGATTTTCATTTGATTCCTCGGAAAATGCTTACCCAATAGCATGTGATTTTCATCGAAGAGACTGCATATTCTGCATCTGATTTCATTTGATTTCTAAAAAAAGCTAAGTTTCGATAGCATGTGATTTTCATCTGAGGGAGTTGCTGGTTGGCATCTGATTTCATTTAATTGCTTGAAATGCTAAGTTAAATAACATAATTTTCATCCAAGGAGCAGCATGATCAGCATGTGAGTTCCACTGAATTCTCAGAAAATGATGATTTTCAATAGCATGTGATTTTCATCCTAGGGATTTGAATGGTCAGCGAGTAATTTTCCTTTAATTGCATGGAAAATGAGATTTTCATCAAATGGACATGATCCAATTATCAGCATCTGATTTTCATTTGATTGCTTTGGAAACTGCTAAGTTTCAATAGCATGTGATTTTCATTCAAGGGACTGCATATTCAGCATGTGATTTCATTTGACAGCCTTATTATATTCATGCAATCCAAATCCAAAATAAATGCTGAAGCTAAAATAATACAAGTAATTTTTAAAATTTAGCTAATTTTGCTCTATCTTAAGCATCATTGTGATGGCATTAGGCGCACCTGATTGCAATACTCGGCATTTCTGATTGCAATAATTAATACTCCGATTAAAATAAGCAATACGTTGCATTGGATAACTGTCAATACATTTAAGATAAGAAATCTAACGTAACAAGCCAAGTTTTAACATTGTGAAAGACATAATAAGGTATACTAATTTCAAATATTATTTTCATTGTTATGACAAATTAATCTTGAAGTATATGATTTATATTTGACAGCTTACTCACAAGATCTGGTCTTTTGTATTCCTTGAAGTAAAAACAGAAATAAGGGAACCAAGGATTAAGATGGCAACAGAGCCACAAACAATGCCATTGAAAATAAGATAGGCATCGATTCCTAGTTCGGTATTCTTCAGTGGTGATGGGACTTCGAAAGAATAGGTGCACTGGAAGCTGTATCGAATGATATTACCTAATTGCTGAGTATTGATATCGCAGATAACTTCTCCGTTTAGTTTTTGAGGCGGGTCGGATGGGGTGGGTTGGTCTCCCTTTATAGAAGTGTAGGGTATAAACGCTGCGAATATGAAGAACAGGAGGCCGATCACATGACCTGCTGTTTGCACAATCTTACAGAGGGCGCTGTCTCCTTGTCGGCCAATAGAAACGAAGGAATAGAATCCAAAGGTCAGCAAAATTTCAAACAAGACCAACATAATAACCGCTTGTTTCTTCCAGGGTTTTTCTTCAGTCACCTCAATTTCAAATTCATCGAAGATGTCGAATGTTTCAACGTTTCCACTGTCAAAACTATCCGAGTCATATCTGTGTGTCTTGTTATTCAGCAAATTACTTCTGCATTGTTTGTGGGCAAAGTTGGCCATGCTGTTGGTGAAATGATCTGGTATCCAGCAAGTTATATCTGAAATGATTCAATTGTACCTCATAAAACACTCAGACTATCAGTAATACTGTCCAATAATTTGATATATAATGAAAGAAGAAAATATGTCTACTGGCAAGCCCAAGTTTGATAAAGGCAGAGGCATTATTGTGTGTGGTTTATTTATTATGTATTTAAAAACATATTTTATCTGGATTACACAATCTGTAAAACAGTTTTTCATGTGGTCCAGTTAAGGTAAAATTTACAATAAAAACAATAGTTAAAACAATTAACAGAACACATTTTTGACATGAGGTTAAAAAACATCACATGAAGCACTCTCATGAATATTGGCTGGTAAGTCATTCCACACAGACGAGCCCCAATATATAAATGACTTCTTTATAACATTTGTTCTACATTCAGGCATTTTAACCTTATGAGTATGACTTGCTCTTGTATTAATGTCATTACATTCACAGGCCATGGTGATCAAGTTATACATAGGTGATCTGGTGCATTGCCATGAATACCATTATACATTAAAGTTGCTAAATAATAATCAATTCTTTGTGACAGTTTGCCAATTGAGTTGCTTCACAAGATCTCCACCTCTAACATTTATAATATCAAAGTTTGGAATTGATGATTCAAGCAGCTCGATTTTGTAGCCTTTGTATAGCATTAATATTAGCATTACTACAACCCCATATCATACAAGCATAGTAAAATATAGGTTCGAGATTCTCTTAACAAGATCATTTACATGCACATCAAATTTCCATTGGTCATTGACCCAGACACCAAGATACATTGTACTTTGTTCACTGTACATTTTCCAATAAAGTCGTATGATTTGGGTCGACTGTGCCATTGATTAACATAGTATTTGATTTTTTAACATTTAGTACTAGTCTTTTGGCATTGTACCGTTAGTTTACATTGACTAAAACATCATTTAAATCGTAATTCACCTCGTTGACATTGGTATGACTGGCATGTATTATTGCATCATTAGCATACATTGTACAATGATCAATTTCAATGAACATAGGCAATAGTGGATTTTCATGGAAGGTTCTCTGTATTTCCACCAGGTGGCTAAAACAATACTGCAATTGCATTGGCTGAAAAAGTTCTCCAAAGTGCATCCTAGCAGTAGTATTTGTAGTGAATTTTGATTTTTGTTATTTTTCTGAGAAAGTTATATTTATGAAATCAGTTAGTTATGATCTACTATGTCTGGAAAGCAAAATGAGTAATAAGATGAGAGGAAAGACTTGCTGAATTCAAGGCTGTTCAGTGAAAAGACTCTATTCATTGACAAAGAGAACAAATAATAGGGGTGTGGTTAAGGCAGTTATGATACTGTATGGCATTAGGCTCATGAAAGAACAATAATTTACACTCACCAAGATTGTTGATTCTTTGCAAAGGCGGCTCAGGCTCCTGATACATCTGGGGAACCAAGAGAAGTAGAGCGAGAGTCAAGAACCCCACTGTCCCGGATATGAAGGCTAGGTCTCCTAGTCGCAGCATGTTTTTTTGTACCTGAAATATTGCAAAATGAACCACAAATTTATAACTTGTAGCAATTGCTAGAATTTACTTGCTGAGGGATTAGGATAAGTGTGTGTAGGTCCTAGGTATATATTATGAAGCAGAATTGGCGTCATTTCTTGCTTTGCATTTTCGCCGTCGAACTTCGTAATTTGTATTCGTAATTTTGTATTTCTCGTCTAAGAAACCTCGCAATGTGTAACCTTCTTCCCCGAAATTAATTTTGTTACATTCGTAATTTCTTTCAAGAAATTCACAAAGTGCAAAATTTACCTTCTACGTACTGCCATTCATTTATAATAATAATAATAATAATTATTATTAGAAATGTAATTTGTATCTTATCATCTCATCATTACTTAATTCTCCACTCCTATATAAACAATGATAAAACATATTATTATTAATGTACAGAAACTGTCTGACATACAATCATGTGTCAGAATGAGTATATTATTTTGTCCAAGATATTATTCACATCAATAGTTTTGCTTCGTTGCATAAATATATCTGCATATTGCATATAGTGCTATGTGTACTAAAAATGAAAAAACAGCCAACTAGGGCATACTTTGTGAGTGAAAGTCCTGATAGGCTTTTTTAATTCTAGACTAAAGTATAGCTTGATAGATAGATAGACTAGATAGACAGATAAATACAGTTTATAATTATATAATGTTTATATAATAATCTTCCAAAAATATATTTTTGTATGTTACATACCTTTAATATGAAGTGTGATGACCAACAATTACACGTGCAGTACTGCTGATGAAGAAGACTTTGCTATGTTGCACTTGAAATGGTTTCAAGCTGGCCTACTTGTCATGTTACCATAGCAACCACCCTCATGACCTCTTGAAAAGCATGCAAGTCCGGTTGAGTGGCATTGCCGTGTAAGGATTGTGTATTAGTCATAGTCATCAGTAGTAAATTGTCAATGACAATGTCACATTAACCCAAAATGTTGTTTTATCATCAATTTAATTATTAATAGACCTAATTAACGTATGGTGCGCTATTGTGGTCAGGTTTTTGTTTAATAGAGCTATCAATAAAAGTCTTTCACATATTACTGGTTCCTGATAACTCTATTGTTAAACATAATTATTTCACTTTACAAAATCATTGAAAATAACTAAATATTTGTTAAACATCCAGAAAATACAGCCTGTCAAAACAAAGAACCTCATATTGACGATATTAGGACACCAGTGTCCTATTATGTTCATTTCGTTTTTATGTATGATTTGTGCTGTAACAAGAAAAGCTCTCTTTAAAAAAGAGACCTGTATCAAAATTGGTTAACTTAGTCTAGACATGCAAAAAAAGAAAGAATTAAACTATTTTGTACAGACTAAAGGGTATTTGTTGCAAGTAACAGATACTGACAAGGTATCATGTCAAAATATTACAATCAATTAGTATAGTTCATATAAATTTATGTCTTTGTCTATAAAAAACGTTTCCATAGAACCTCGCTACTCTTGCCTAGCTACCCACAACTGTCTGCAAATCGACCACTTGCACCATCTAGAGTATTAGTAATTATAAAACGAGACCTTTGCTTGTCAGTCATACTATTAAAAAAATATATATATATTTCAAACTTTCTTGCTATTAAGTTGCATAGAATTTTTTATAGTTCTTTTTTTAATATACCTAAATACTTTAGTATTCTGCAATTAACAGCCAAAACAAACAGTCTTTCAGAAAAATGTGACATGTTTTGCAAATCTAATAGAATAATTCAGATCCAAATTTAAAAAAATATAATCATGTTTCATTTTTTCACATTAACATACATAATGGACAGGTTCAGTGAGTGTAGCATTTTTGAACTGCATATTTGCTGTTTAAAACAGTTTGAGAAATAATTTCATTCCAACATTGGCCTATTTGTAATTACTTGAAATTAATTACAGTGTACAGTTTCAGATGCAATCAGCTATCAGAAACATAAAGAGCAATTGACTAATCCAATTTGTGTAATTACACTGTTTCACTTAAGAAAGAGTGAGAACAGAGTTTGTGTGGCCAGTTTCATTCATTTTATAGGTCAGAGTGTGGGTGTGTCACTCAACTGGCCAATCATAGCCAGATGCCTGGAATGCAGTGACCACTACAACACTGGCTTTACACCAGCAGCATCACAAGCACAAATTCATGATGGATATTTGTTAACAGCTAAAGCATGGTTACCATTCAAATCACATTAGTTTTCATAGGAATGAAATAATGTAAGTAGATATTAAGCTTGTTAAGTTGCTAGGCATTTTACATGATGGGCCTCCAACAGATATTTGTTGAAAACCTTCACAAGCTTTCATCCCTAAAACCAAAATGAACCGTGCCAATTTCCCAGAAATCAGACTAACATGGATGAGTCCATTGATGTTTGAGGGGCGAACTGTTAGGATTAAATAAATACTTTGGTGCAATAATACCAAGCACTTTTGACATATGGTCCTCCATTCAAAGTTGCTTAATTTTATTCAAGGAATACAAATGTGCCATAGTTAGATTATTTAAGCCATTTTCAAAAGGATGTGAAGATCAGTGATCTGGCCACAGCTTAAATGTACACAAACATCAGTGATGTCACTGGCAATCTTCACAAGGCTCAGAAGATATTTTGTAAAACCAATCTTATTAAGTATCTATATCTCTATGAGTTCTGCTATATATAGGATATGTTATGGATTGAGATTCAGATACAAAAAATTACTTCTCCCTTGTAAAACAGCCTCTGATGTAAAAATAATTTGAGGCAGTTTTCTTAAACTTACTTCTTCAGACTTTTGGTGCATATGCTATTACTATACTGCAGGTCCCGGGTTTATGGTGGCCCAACAGTGCACTTTCTGTTGTGAACGTTTCGCCCCCTTTGATAGTAGGTACTTAAGTACCACGACACACCTTCGCACAGTGGTTGTTTCCCAGTAAAATACAATTGGCCGTCCTGGCAAGTAGCTGTTTTCTCATTTGGCCGTTCTAGTACGGTGGCCGTCTTGGTGATTGGCCGTCTTAGTATATTGGCCATTATGAATTTGGCCGTTTTGACCAACCTCCAACATATGTGACAGTGTACGTCATACCAGGAAAGTAATACTGTATAACAGGATGACTTTGGCCCTAGAGGGTGACTTTGGCCCTGGAGGGTGACTTTGGCCCTAGAAAATTTAATGTCAAAAGTGGGCGAAAGTTACCCCCTTCTATGATAGTGCATGTTTCGCACCACAAATGTGAATGCTAATTCAATTAAAGTGATACTCCTTGAATCTATCTAAAAATTGTCCCATTTCCTTTCTCCCAGAAAGTACTCACAATAGTTTGCAGTGACTGTCTAGTGTCATTACAGCAGGTTTTCATTAATATTTAGCCCACTAAATCATGGTAAATCCACATTTTTGGTCAAGAGTGACAGTTACAAGAATCATCCACTCAGTGCAATCTTCTTGTCACCAAGTGGGTCAGTACTGGTCAGTGGGAGCTGCAAGAATTTTGTAACCATGGCAACCTGGTGAGTCACCAGAGTCCTGGTCACTTTAAATTTGACCTAGTTCTATTGGTGGGCCACCTATAGAAAATAGAGGGCTAATTACTCCTTAATTAATAGAGATGACTTGATAGTATGCTTGTGGTAGAAATCTGTTGTCATATACAAGAGTGTAATGGCATTAACTGGGAATTTAGTTGAGGCCATATTTTCATATGATTCCTTGGAAAATACTAAGTTGCAATAGCACGTGATTTTCATCCAAGGTCAGCATGCATGTTCAGCATCTGATTTTCATTAGATTTCTTGGAAAATGCTAAGTTTCAATAGCATGTGATTTTCATCCAAGGTCAGCTTGCATGGTCACTGACCAGCATCTGATTTTCATTTGATTCCTCGGAAAATGCTTACCCAATAGCATGTGATTTTCATCGAAGAGACTGCATATTCTGCATCTGATTTCATTTGATTTCTAAAAAAAGCTAAGTTTCGATAGCATGTGATTTTCATCTGAGGGAGTTGCTGGTTGGCATCTGATTTCATTTAATTGCTTGAAATGCTAAGTTAAATAACATAATTTTCATCCAAGGAACAGCATGATTAGCATGTGAGTTTCACTGAATTCTCAGAAAATGCCGATTTTCAATAGCATGTGATTTTCATCCTAGGGATTTGAATGGTCAGCAAGTAATTTTCCTTTAATTGCATGGAAAATGAGATTTTCATCAAATGGACATGATCCAATTATCAGCATCTGATTTTCATTTGATTGCTTGGAAACTGCTAAGTTTCAATGGCATGTGATTTTCATCCGTGGGACTGCATGGTCAGCATGCAAGTTTCATGATTTCTTAGAAAATGCCAAGCTTAAATAACGTGATTTTCATCCATAGGATTTGCATGGCCGGCATGTGATGAATATCTGATTGCATTGTTGTACCTAGTTGTATAGTCAAACTAACAGTTATACCCCACCACGTGATCTTTTCTATTGTTCTTTTGCGGGATATAACCAACGAAAATGTTAGTTAACTCCCTCCTGAGTGCAAACTGAACCGTTATACGTAATAAAGACATTAAAACAAACAAACTAGTAAATATGCCTAATTGAGTGTAAGTTAGTTATATCGCTCATAGTCGGGAGTTAGCTTATATCCCTCTGCCTTTAGCTTCGGGATATAACCAACAAAAATGTTAACTCCTTCCTATTCTGGATATTACTAATACTAACGTGGGCAATGCATAACACCTTAAGGAAATTTGTCTAATCCAGAAGATCAGAACGCCAGTAATGTTCTTTGAAACATGATAACAAACATGATAGATTTATCATAAGCATAAGAAAATGTTACTTTATTTCCAATGGCACATGTTAGAAGTCCTTGAAATAACACACTAGCATTACAAAGTAGATTTATTTTCTGTGGCACATGAGAGTATATGTATCTAGGTTATATACACCTGAGAGGTAGTGTTACCTAGGTGAGGCAGCAGTGCAATTATTTCCCAGCTCTAAATCACAATTATATTGTACTACATGTGGTATAGATAGTACATATATATACATGTAGGGCTGTACACCGGTTCTCGATTTGTCGTTTGTACCGGTACAAAGATAACGATACGGGTATTGATAAGAAAGTAACACAAGGATCTGAAGTTATGATGAAGATTTTGTCATTAAATTTAATAGCCTCATTCCATTATTATGATTATATTCGGTTTCATAATAAACTTTTATTTGTTTTGACCGACATAGTTTAACAATATGTATCATGATACGTATCGTATCGGTTTTACTGTATCGTGATACATATCGTATTAAAGATAAAGGTGTACAGCCTTATATTCATGCAATCCAAATCCAACATAAATGCTGAAGCTAAAATAATACAAGTAATATTTAAAATTTTGCTCTATCTTAAGCATCATTGTGATGGCATTAGTCGCACCTGATTGCAATACTCGGCATTTCTGATTGCAATAATTAATACTCCGATTAAAATAAGCAATACGTTGCATTGGATAACTGTCAATACATTTAAGATAAGAAATCTAACGTAACAAGCCAAGTTTTAACATTGTGAAAGACATAATAAGGTATACTAATTTCAAATATTATTTTCATTGTTATGACAAATTAATCTTGAAGTATATGATTTATATTTGACAGCTTACTCACAAGATCTGGTCTTTTGTATTCCTTGAAGTAAAAACAGAAATAAGGGAACCAAGGATTAAGATGGCGACAGAGCCACAAACAATGCCATTGAAAATAAGATAGGCATCGATTCCTAGTTCGGTATGCTTCGGTGGTGATGAGACTTCAAAAGAATAGGTGCAATGGAAGCTGTATCGAATGATATCACCTAAACGCGGAGTACTGATATAACACATAACTTCTCTGTTTAGTTTTTGAGGCGGGTCGGATGGGGTGGGTTGGTCTCCCTTTATAGAAGTGTAGGGTATAAACGCTGCGAATATGAAGAACAGGAGGCCGATCACATGACCTGCTGTTTGCACAATCTTACAGAGGGCGCTGTCTCCTTGTCGGCCAATAGAAACGAAGGAATAGAATCCAAAGGTCAGCAAAATTTCAAACAAGACCAACATAATAACCGCTTGTTTCTTCCAGGGTTTTTCTTCAGTCACCTCAATTTCAAATTCATCGAAGATGTCGAATGTTTCAACGTTTCCACTGTCAAAACTATCCGCGTCATATCTGTGTGTCTTGTTATTCAGCAAATTACTTCTGCATTGTTTGTGGGCAAAGTTGGCCATGCTGTTGGTGAAATGATCTGGTATCCAGCAAGTTATATCTGAAATGATTCAATTGTACCTCATAAAACACCCAGACTATCAGTAATACTGTCCAATAATTTGATATATAATGAAAGAAGAAAATATGTCTACTGGCAAGCCCAAGTTTGATAAAGGCAGAGGCATTATTGTGTGTGGTTTATTTATTATGTATTTAAAAACATATTTTATCTGGATTACACAATCTGTAAAACAGTTTTTCATGTGGTCCAGTTAAGGTAAAATTTACAATAAAAACAATAGTTAAAACAATTAACAGAACACATTTTTGACATGAGGTTAAAAAAACATCACATGAAGCACTCTCATGAATATTGGCTGGTAAGTCATTCCACACAGACGAGCCCCAATATATAAATGACTTCTTTATAACATTTGTTCTACATTTAGGCATTTTAACCTTATGAGTATGACTTGCTCTTGTATTAATGTCATTACATTCACAGGCCATGGTGATCAAGTTATACATAGGTGATCTGGTGCATTGCCATGAATACCATTATACATTAAAGTTGCTAAATAATAATCAATTCTTTGTGACAGTTTGCCAATTGAGTTGCTTCACAAGATCTCCACCTCTAAAATTTATAATATCAAAGTTTGGAATTGATGATTCAAGCAGCTCGATTTTGTAGCCTTTGTATAGCATTAATATTAGCATTACTACAACCCCATATCATACAAGCATAGTAAAATATAGGTTCGAGATTCTCTTAACAAGATCATTTACATGCACATCAAATTTCCATTGGTCATTGACCCAGACGCCAAGATACATTGTACTTTGTTCACTGTACATTTTCAAATAAAGTCGTATGATTTGGGTCGACTGTGCCATTGATTAACATAGTATTTGATTTTTTAACATTTAGTACTAGTCTTTTGGCATTGTACCGTTAGTTTACATTGACTAAAACATCATTTAAATCGTAATTCACCTCGTTGACATTGGTATGACTGGCATGTATTATTGCATCATTAGCATACATTGTACAATGATCAATTTCAATGAACATAGGCAATAGTGGATTTTCATGGAAGGTTCTCTGTATTTCCACCAGGTGGCTAAAACAATACTGCAATTGCATTGGCTGAAAAAGTTCTCCAAAGTGCATCCTAGCAGTAGTATTTGTAGTGCATTTTGATTTTTGTTATTTTTCTGAGAAAGTTATATTTATGAAATCAGTTATTTATGATCTACTATGTCTGAAAAGCAAAATGAGTAATAAGATGAGAGGAAAGACTTGCTGAATTCAGGGCTGTTCAGTGAAAAGACTCTATTCATTGACAAAGAGAACAAATAATAGGGGTGTGGTTAAGGCAGTTATGATACTGTATGGCATTAGGCTCATGAAAGAACAATAATTTACACTCACCAAGATTGTTGATTCTTTGCAAAGGCGGCTCAGGCTCCTGATACATCTGGGGAACCAAGAGAAGTAGGGCAAGAGTCAAGAACCCCACTGTCCCGGAAATGAAGGCTAGGTCTCCTAGTCGCAGCATGTTTTTTGTACCTTAAATATTGCAAAATGAACCACAAAATTTATAACTTGTAGCAATTGCTAGAATTTACTTGCTGAGTGATTAGGATAAGTGTAAGTAGGTCCTAGGTATATATTATGAAGCAGAATTGGCATCATTTCTTGCTTTGCATTTTTGCCGGGGAACTTCGTAATTTGTATTCGTAATTTTGTATTTCTCATCTAAGAAATTCGCAATGTGTAACCTTCGTCCCCGAAATTAATTTTGTTACATTGGTAATTTCTTTCAAGAAATTCACAAAGTGCAAAATTTACCTTCTACGTACTGCCATTCATTTATAATAATAATAATAATTATTATTTATTTGCCTCAAAATGAGAGAATTTACAATATCATACGAAAATATACATTGCAAAATTCTTAGGTGAATATACAAAAAATAAATTGCGAAGTTCTTTCGCAAAGATACAAAAATACGAATATAAATTGTGAAGTTCTTAGGAGAAGATACAAAATACGAATGTAAATTGCGAAGTTCTAAGGCAGAGATACAAAAATACAAATATAAATTGGAAGTTCTTAGGCGAATATACGAAAATACAAATATAAATTGCAAATTTCTTTGGCGAAGATACGAAAATATGAATATAAATTGCGAAGTTCTTAGGAGAAGATACGAAAATATGAATATAAATTGCGAATATAAGTTCTAAGGCAAAGATACAAAAATACAAATTGAAATTGTGGAAGTTCTTAGGAGAAGATACGAAAATAAGAATATAAATTGCAAAGTTCTTGGGTGAAAATGCGAAGCAAGAAATGACGCCAATTCCGCTTCATAATATATGGTTATCCGTGATTTTTAATTTATGACTCTGTTGTAGTCATTGAAGTCACTAATTATGCTAATAGAAATGTGATATGGCTTTGTATCTTATCATCTCATCATTACCTAATGATCCACTCCTGATAAAACATATTACTAAATGCAATGTACAGAAACTGTCTGATATACAAGTCATATGTGTCAGAATGAGTATATATTATTTTGTTCTAGATATTATTCACATCAATAGTTATGTTTCATTGAATAAATATATGTGCTATGTGTACTAAAAATGAAAAACAGCCAACTAGGGGAATGACAATCCTAGGTTTTTAAAATTATGGACTAAAGTATAGCTTGATAGATAGATAGATAAATAGATAGACACATACAGTATGTTTTTTTATAATAATTGTTTCCAAATGTATTTTTGTTATGTTACATACCTTTAATATGAAGTGTGATGACCAACAATTGCACGTGCAGTTGGCCTACTGCTGATGAAGAAGACTTTGCTATGTTGCTATGTTGCAGTTCAAATGGTTCCAAGTTGGCCTACTTGTCATGTTACCATAGCAACCACCCTCATGACCTCTTAAAAAGCATGCAAGTTCCGGTTGAGTGGCAGTGTAGGATCTTGTATTAGTCATAGTCATCAGTAGTAAATTGTCAATGACAATGTCACAAACAAAATGTTTTTATCAATGTAATTATTAATAGACCTAATTAACGTATGGTGCTAATAATTGACCTAATTAACGCATGGTGCTCTATTGTGGTCAGTTTTTGTTTAATAGAGCTATCAATACAAGTCTTTCACATATTACTGGTTCCTGATAACTCTTTTGTTAAACATAATTATTTCACTTTACAAAATCATTGAAAAAATTAAATATTTGTTAAACATCCAGAAAATATAGCCTGTCAAAACAAGGAACCTCATATTGATCATATTAGGATACCAGTGTCCTATTATGGTCACTTTATTTTCATGCATTATTTGTGCTGTAAAAAAGTACTTCTCCCTGGCATAACAGCCTCTGATGTAAAACAATATATGAATTAAATTACTTCTTCAAACTTTTAGTGCATATGAAAAAGTTGATGTTTCAAACATGCAAGTTTGAAGAGAAACTCTGATGACCAAAATGGTTTTCCTTGAATGACCTTGCAAATTGGAAAAAAAAATTCTGAAGTTTCAAAATGCCACTGTTGCAGTGGTGTAACTGCTCAACAGATGAAATGGGGGATCATTAATTGTATCTAACCATATTAGTACCCCTGACCATAATAGGGTACCATACTTTAGGTAATTATGAATGTTTTGTACACATTGATATTATTCCGAAGTTCTGCAAAAAAAAAGGATTCCCAATTAAGTGGACCATTACCTACAGCTCAGTGGTCTAGTGGTCAATTAAGGCTACTATGCTGCAGGTAATGGGTTTATGGTGGCCCAGGAGTACACTTTCAGTTGTGAAGGTTTGGCCCTCCCCCTCTTTGATAGTAGGTACTTTCATACCATGACACACCTTCACACCATGACACACCTTTGCACCATTACTTCGCACCACGACTGATCGTATGTGACACAGTGACAGTGTCATACCACAAAAGTAATACTGTAGAACAGGGTGACTTTGGCCCTAGAGGGTGACTTGGGTCCTATGGGGTGACTTTAGCCAAGTCCTAAAAAAAATCAATTCACTGGAGTTTCTTCTCTTACCTTGACAACATGTGTTGTTGTGATTCCATAGAATGTTGCATGTGGATTATAAAAACAGCATATCTCTAAGCATAGGTAAGACTAATATTACTGATGTTTCCTGTCTATCCCTCAAAAATACTTTTTTCGAAGACAGCTGAAACTTTCACCAAAGTGGGTAACTTCTTAAATGGTTAATTTGAATTATTTTTATTTATCATCCAGGTTCGTATGTTTTGGTTATTTCATACAACAGTTTCTATGGTGAATCAGTTCAGGCGCAGATCCAGAAGGGGGACGATGCCGGCAAGCCAATTTTATGTACCATTTTTTATCCAAGGGGTGACTTTGGTTCATTCGGCGGGGTGACTTTGCCCCAAATAAGTTTTAGTAAATCAAGGACTGATAAATAGCATATTGTCTGTTCCGAAGCTGCGAGTCTACAAAGAACATTGGGAAATTATGGGTCCTATAGCGACTGTATGAAAATTGACTTAGCTGCAGCAGGAACAAGTATCGAGAGTAGCCAAATGACTAAAAACAAAGTAACGCCATTGAGAATGTGTTTTTAGTATGTGTATAAATATAATGTTAAAAGTGGGCCAAAGTTACCCCATTCTACGGTAGTGTACGTTTCGCACCACAAATGTGATTGCTAATTCAGTTAAACTTTTAACTGCAGGTATGCAACTTATAAGGGTGGCTACATTTTCCCCTCCTCCTCCTCCTCCTCCTCCTCCTCCTCCTCCTCCTCCTCCTCCTCCTCCTCCTCCTCCTCCTCCTCCTCCTCCTCCTCCTCCTCCCTGACCAGTGGGCATATGCTCAGGTGACTAAATTGATAAGCAAAATTCCTGCCTATGTTAATGCAACCATATCTATAGCTGTATTTTAAATAAAGTACTGGGTAATACCTGATTCAACAGGCACTATCTTATTCCCTTAGTAGTGATAATATCATACTTTTACAGTCATTAGTTTGCATAGTCTTAAGTTGAAAACTTTCTGACTTAAATGATTAATCGTATTTTGTGTCATTTTCGACTCAAGATTTTGCCCAAATTAAAGGCTGTAGAAATAGGATATTATCATTACAAAGGGAGTTCCAATGATGTATTATCCAGATAAGAACGTCTAAACACAGGCTCCCAGACTGCACAAAAGGGGATTTTGGCATCTGGCCTGCCCTCTCCTGTGCACCCTCACAGGTTGTTTTTTGTCATTAACTCCATTAATACTGCATCTACTGCATTGTTCTTTGCAGGGTAGATGTATCTATAATAGGGGCATTCCTGGATATGCATAACATCTCTGTACGTTCAGTACCTTTTAAGTTAATTGACTAAAACCACCTGTGAGGGGGGAAGGTTGGCAGTTTCGTTGGCGCGAAAGTTGGTGCTTTCATGGTACAAAAGTTGTTATTTCCCTGGGGTTAAATTGGTACTATCCTGGTGCGCTCTTACATATGTGTTTAGATGTGAAAATTCCTGGATTCGCTGCTGCTTTTAGCCTTTGGGAAGAGTTGCACTAAGTTCGCGAGTTCCTTGAGATTATGAACTCCGTTCCTTCTCTTATATAGACTAATAGTCCTCCTGGCATATCTTTCTGAGTTCCTTGAGATAGTGAACTCAGTTCCTTAACTGTTCCTTGAGTAGATCTTGCACAAAATGTTATAGAACGTCTTATTATCCCTTTAATAATTACGTGGAATGGAAATATTTTTTTGGTCTCATTTCAAGGCATGTGATTTGACAGTCACAACATTTCTGATGTAAAGTACTAAACATGTGCTTTGTTAGATTACTTTTATGTATATAGTTGTCATCTGTTTGATTGTCTATACTTATTCCTGACATTTGTTAATATTTTGTACTCTTTGAATTGTTTGCCAAGTTTCTCATAAAACTTGGAAACTGTAGCAGGAAAATAGGGATTAAAATAGGATCAGCAGACAAGACCTGAAATGATGTCATGATCTGACTCGGTGCAAAATTTCAATTGGACTGCTACATAATTATTACTGGGATAATAATTACCATGAATTTGAAAAAATATGACGCATGCCGTTTCAGTGCCGTTGATGTGACCTTATTTTCAAGGAACTGGAAGCGAACCTGAGTTTTAACGCAGAGAATAAAGAATGCTGGTATTGACCTAATGTCAATAGATATGTGTATAGACCGTCATTATGTCATATACAAAAAATTACCCAGTTTTGGTGCTGATGGTTTGACCTCATTTCAAGGAACTTTTAAGGAACTAGACTTTAAAAGCAGAGATTTGCCTAATATCACTGGTAGTGGAAGTTTATTATACACGATTACAGATTAAACCCAGTGGAAAAAGTGCAGTATAGTGGACCCAAATTTATATCCATATTTACAAGCGATGTTGCCAGGCCTATGACGTCAAATGCTTGAATTTAATATGTGATGTCACAAACATACGGCGGCTGTGACCATTTTCAAGGCAAGAACGCAGTTTATTATTGTTCATTTTGGCTGTTTCCCCAAACCCCCGCTAGTTTACACATGTTGTTCTTATTGTTTGCCACAACAACATTCGGTCACAAAATACTGACTATTTTACATTTATTATTGTTCATTTTGGCTGTTTCCCCAAACCCCCGCTAGTTTACACATGTTGTTCTTATTGTTTGCCACAACAACATTCGGTCACAAAATACTGACTATTTACAGATTTAATGGAAGCCAAATATGGGCATAAATTTGGGTCCCCTATACTGCACTAAACCCAACCCAGTTTCGGTGCCGACAGTTTGACCTCATTTTCAAGGTACTATATATGGAAGGGAACTAAATTTTAATACCGAGCTTTAGTCTGAGTTTATGTAGTGAGTTGGATGGAAACTACATGGAAAATGCATGGTTTTTCGCCTCGTTATAATTAGGCAAAAACCATGCGTTTTCCATGCGTTTATCCTTCGTATGGAAAAGGCACGTAGCACATTTGGCCATGTAGTCAAACTTGTTCAAAATGAAGCATTATCATAACCATATAAGGACCTTCTATACACAATGTTACACATATTTAGTGTAATTAGCTTCAATCTCAGTGTTAAAGTCAAGTTCCTTCAAAGTTCCTTGAAAATGCCACAAAAGGGTCATTTGTTCAAAATCTGACATAATGACCGTCATAAAATTATCTGCAAGATCTTTCTTGAGGAACTGAGAAGGAACTGCTTTTAAAGTCTAGTTCCTTAACAACTCAGGCTCTTTTGATTTCATGATGATCTTAAATTTATGTTCATTGTTTAGTTGCTCAAAATTATCTATGTAATCATTAGCTACTTTAAGGAGTTCCTCATGACTAAGTTTATTATGCGGACATTCTATGAGCAATGTTTTTCATCTTCAATTTCATGTTGTTTGGTGAAGGCTCAGCTCTCTTCATTCTGACTTACTTTTACTTTTCAGTCTGTAAGGGAAAATTTAATATTGGCCAAGACTTCATTCCCAGATCCTCTCCTACTATTCTGCTTCACAATATATACTTGTTTTCAATTTCAAAGATATTGAGCTGTCTCGGTTATTTCTGGCTCAGTGTACCTTCAGGTCCAATCCAAGCATTTTCCTCGTCAATTGCATTAAAGTGACGATGTGTAGAGCTGCAGATACTGTTCTTAATAGACACAGTAATTCGACTAACAGCTGCTAAATATTATAAGTTTAGTCTAATTATAACATTGTGAGCTCTGTTTCAAGTGTGACGTTTTTGTTGGTGCACCTTGTGAAAATAGGAATTGAGTTCACTATCTCTCAAGGAACTGACAACTGAGGATCCCAGGAGGTAATATAGAAGGAACTAAGGAGAACGAAACAGAGAGAAAGAACTGGCTGCACCTACCTGTTTATAATAAGTATTTGTAGACCATTAACTGCAGTGTTTATTACTCTACACCTTGTAAATTCAAGTAATAATTTCAGTCACATGTTTATAAAAAACAAACAAAAAAAAACACAATGTTGTAAAAAAAATATTCTTTATTACTGAACATCTTTAATGTATAATTAAGCAATTTTGTTTTTACTTTTGTTTTTGGGAGCATGTAAGATGGATCACTCAGAAAGTGGTATCATCATATCATCTTTTGGTGGTTTTGGGGTGAGGATGGAGACCAATGAACCTATGGTCAAAATGACCACTGTCCCACAAACTATGCCATGCAGATAGACGTATGCTGTGATTCCATGGTCTTCATCTTTCTGGGTTGTTAGTCCGTCAAAAGAAAAAAAACACTGAACAACAAACCTATTAATAGCTATTCTATATACTGTCATATCACAAAAGTAAACACCATTGTGCTTTGTTGGCTGAATAAGGTTTTTGGTGTTTTCTTTTGCAAGAGAAATTATTGTTATGAAGGATGTGAAGAAAAAGAACAAAATGCTGATCACATGACCAACTATTTGCACGATCCTGCTTAGGGCACTGTTCCCTTCTCGACCCAAAGAAATGAAGGAATAGAATCCAAACATAATTAAAAGCTCGAAGACGACCAATAGACTCATTGCCTGTTTACGCCATGGCTTTTCAACTTCGGGCATCATCATCAGGTCATCGTACAAGTTAAGCATCGTAGCATTGGGGAGGCCGACGGAGCTCGGGTCCTCGAAGTAAGTTCCGTTTTCCAGGAGCTGGTCACGGCAAAATTGGAGTGTGTAGCTCATTGCACTGTTGGCAAAGTGTGCAGGAGCAAGACAGGATACAGCTGAAATACGACATATTTACATCTTATTATCCCAGTAATAATTACGAGGAATTCCGATTGAAATTATGCATAGTCAGAACATGACATCACTTCAGGTTTTGTCTGCTAATCCTATTTTAATCCCTATTTTCCTGCTAAAGTTTACAAGTTTTATTAAAAAAACTTAGTAAACAATTCAAAGGGTACTTGTAAGAATTCAAACAAATTTTAAGCAGAATTATTAAAAATCAGGTGGCGTGAAATTTTTACATTCTTTTTTATTGTGCAGTTTCACAAACAAGATTTATAGCAAGGGTAAATAAAAATATGAAGGAACATTTACCAAATGCATTAAACATTGCCCTTCATAACTTGTTTTTTTTTGCCAAACTCAACCTCCTGCAATGTAACTAGTGGATTGATGTTACCAATTGTGGTTAGGGCTGTTCCATTTAAAAATGAGGGGTGGGGGGGTGGACATGAACATTTTTAGACACCCTCCCCCCCCCCCCCACCCCTGATGTCTGGTTTCTGATAAATCTCCCCACTCCTGCTTTTTTTCTACATTAAGATATTAAGAAAATAGTGGTCAACCCCACCCCCTCCCCAATATCAGTTTTCCCCAGAACCTCCACCCCCCCCCCCCTCCCGATATCTGAAAAAAGTCTACAGGTCCACCCCCCCCCCCCTTCCCTCATTTTAAATGGAGCAGCCCTTAGTAAAAAATGGTGGAGCAGAAGTCTAGTCATTCAGTACAATTTTTTAAGCAATAATAAAAACAATTTTAGGGTACATAAAAGCATGGAATCAGTCTTACTACAGTTGCAATGGGCATCAGGCCTGGGCAAACTTTTTATTTATTTTACCAATAAAAAGATTCTCTGGCACTTGACTTTTTAATTCAGGTTATTTCCTCTTGTTTACACCACATGCATCCACCGGCTATTTTAACCACTGAACGACGTTCAATACAATAGTTATGAAAATATTAAAAGAGAAGTCTCTTCTGAAGTCTGCAACCGTTTTTAGCCAATCGGGTCCTTCTCCTGGCCAACTGAGCATTCTTATTATATCTTGTATATCATATATATATGTATGTATAGTCTGTAGATATAGCTTGTTTAGTAGTTGTAGTGGTAGATCAGATTATTTTTTATTTTATTTCTGTTTTCGATTTGACTTATGTATAAACTTGTGATATTAACGCTGTCAATATATAATAAAACTATATATATATATATATATATATAGTTTTATTATATATAGTTTTATTATATATATATATATATATATATATATATATATATATATACTTATTATTAGTTTCAAGCTAAATGCACAATTCTTCCAGCACATGGGGTTGTGACACACAATTTCTGCTAATACTAGGCATGGAGTCACTCTTTTGTGACTCCATGTACTAGGGCTGCTGGGCCGGGGTTGAAAATCCTTTTGAGGGGATTGACTTGATATATGGACTTTGCACCCAACCACCACTGACGCATGTGTTAACACTTTACTTTTTGGAAGTGTTCAACAGCCTATGGTTATCAGGATACCAATGAAAGTTGATTATTGGAAATTTTCGTTATGAGCAGAATCAGAATGGATTCCTCCAATTATGGCATGTATATTGGATGATCGCTGGAAGCGTATAATGGTCAATCTCCATCATTTAATAAGTGGAAATGTACTTTATCCTTTATGTGAAACGGAACATCCCGATTACTGGAACTAGGAAAATACTAGGTACCCATGCTATTTATAAATATTCAATTCCACTAATTTGCATCAAGTGCCACTATAAGGGCGTCAATACAGGGGGGATGGTTAATGCAAGCTACCACCTCCCTTGAAATTTACAATTGAAAATGACCTTTTTGTACACTTTTTGGAACATTTGTGCTTTGTTGCATACCAGAAAGTACCAAGGACAAGGAGGGCAGCTCCAACTGAAAGGGCCAAAAATACAAATTTGTGTGATCCATTTGTTACGTTATATAGGCCCCATTTCAGACTGATAAAATTGTATTCCTCCACATTAACAGTTTTGAAATTTCTTCTGAGATGAACTCAAGTCTTTTGTGAAAAATTAGTAAATTTGCCATCAAAATCATATACTTCACTCAATTTTTAAGGGCACTTTCCTGCCCCCTTGCCCTCCCCCTACTGTCAGGGCAAGGGTAGCAGCTGATCCCCCCTGCCCCCTGACCCCCCCCCCCCTGTTCCGGCGCCCCTGTATTAGCAAGTTTATCCCAGATAGTATTCCAACTCGGGCCAGCGTCGTTTCTATATTGGCCGCTGTCGGTACAACATTGTTTGGACATCGCCGACATTGAAACGATATGGAATGCTATCTGGGATCTGCAAAATATAGTTTAACATCAATGATTTACCATTACCGAACATCTTGACAAGCTTCCACATGTTGACTGCGCTCGCTTGTGCGCTCACTTGTGCATGGCAAAGGTACCGTGTGACAGAAAAAAAAGTCTTGCATCCCCCACCCATCAAGAGAAATCGACGCCCCTGCATATAGGTGATAACATTTTGGTTGAAGACCAAGAACGGTTGAAGCATTTGTGATGCTTTGTACTCAGCGTCTATGCTGGGGCAAGTAAAAGACCCCACCTATGGGGTAAATGTGTAACATGGTGGATTATTAGTCTCATCTTATCATTACATCTGCTTCTGACAGCTGGTCATATAAGTATCGTTGAGACAAAGATAATACAATTATGCTGGAAAAGGTTAATTTACACTAACCAAGATTGTTGATTTTTTGCAAAGGCGGCCCAGGCTCCTGAAACATCTGGGGAACCAAGAGAAGTAGGGCGAGAGTCAAGAACCCCACTGTCCCGGAAATGAAGGCTAGGTCTCCCAGTCGCAGCATGTTTTTTTAAATCAAATCTCTGTAAAAAATTAAAACAGTCCCTTGAATTTTATTCATTTTGTTGAGCTGTGAAGCCCATGGAATAGTAAGCCTTTGTGAATATTCACAAACTCATTGTCACATCCTTTGCATTATGTGTTATCTTCTGATGCAATGAGGTGTCCAGTGCTGTCCAACTGGTATATAAGCTAAGTACATCAGTCACGTTACAAATTGTCACATTCTGGTGGTTATAGGAAACCTTATTCTGTAGTTTAAGCATTGGTTAACTACTAAATAACTAGTGTATGTTTTTTGTGTTTTGTCTATTACTAATTTATTCACTTCAGACAATGAGGTTGCTCGTGTCTATAATTGACTGCCACTTGGCGTGTAAGAACAGTTTCTGATGAATGTCAGTCAGCCAGCCAGTCAGCCAGCCAGCCAGTCAGTTAGTCAGTCAGTTGGTCAGTCAGTCAGTCAGTCAGTCTGCCAGTCAGTAAGTCAGTCAGGCAGTCAGTCAGTCAGTCAGTCAAGTCAACAATGAATGCTTGTTAAACTTCAAAAGATATGCTCTTTCATGATTAACTTTGGGGATAATTACTTCATTAAGAGCTATTTAGAGCCAAGTGTTGAGCTTGTAGCTATCTATCTGTCTATCTATCTATGTATCTATGTATGTATGTATCTATCTATCGAAAACACACGTGCATACATATCTATCTATCTATCTATCTTGAAAACACACGTGCATACATATCTATCTATCTATCTATCTTGAAAACACACGTGCATACATATCTATCTATCTATCTATCTTGAAGACACACGTGCATACTTACAAATTTAAATATGCCATTTGCAGTTACCCTTGGCCACACTCGTCTGTGATAAATGTTACTTTTATAGCTTTTATGTAGTGATCCTGTTTAGCTCGTATATCATTGTCTAATAATTCCCAGTATTGCACATTAATTTGTGGAATTAGCAGCTATAATTAAATTGTATATTCTCAGAAATACGGAGTAGGTTTACCTTCATTATTCTGTTTGTTAGCAACTTTAAAATCAGCTTTGGTAACGAGTTACTTCCTGTTAGCAACTTTAAAGTAACTTCGGTAACGAGTTTCATAATTGTTACGTATAGTAGGCCTATTGGCATGATTTAATTTGCACTTCTATAGAGCATTGCATTTATTATATTCATTGTGCCAGCTAGCTGTTGCTGCAGCACAGTCAATATGCATAGGCGGATCCAGGGGTCGGTGCGGAGGGTGCTAACTACTCTTTTGATTGGCAAAATTAATTGCACATGCATATGAGCAAGCATGGCCCTTGTACACGTCCGAGTTCGCAGAATGAGGGCCATGCAGCAGTCTCTATATTTTGCATGGGATTATATGTGCACGCGGTTTCACAGCAATTAGTATCAATAGAGTCTTTTCACTGAGCAGCCCTGAATTCAGCAAGACATAAGTCTTTCTTCTCCTCTTATTACTCATTTTGCTTTTCAGACATAGTAAATCATTGCTAACTGATTCTATTATAATATAATTTTCTAAGGGAAATAACAGAAATCAGTTGAATGATGAAGTGTCAAATATACATTAAAATGCACTAAAAATACTGCTGCTAGGATGCACTTTACTTCAGCCAATCACAGCCAAGGGCGGGAAATTTTTCAGCCAGTAGAATTGCAGTATTCTGTCATAGCCACCTGGTGGAAATACAGAGAACCTTCCATGAAAATGCACTATTTCCAAGATCGTTTTACAGGTGACGAAGCTTATCAGGAGTTTGATTAACCAACAAATGCAGCCTCTTGTTTAAAATCTCTTTTACTCTGTCTGGTATCATATTTTTTTGATTAAGTAGTCTTTTCCAGCTAACAGTGGAGATAACTCTTTTCAGTTTATACTGAGCACTCTGTTATTAATCATATTTTGGTTCCAGAGTCTTGAGGTAACAAGTCATCTGTTGTGACTAGGCAATAATTACTTTTGCCTTTATTCTCAGTTATTGTAGTTTCAATGTGTTTTCTTGATTCCTAATTTGGTTTTTCTCATAAGTTTTACCAACAACTAAAACGCAAGAGATAAGTTCAATATTTAATAATTAATATTCTGACATTTCAAAGGTATTTAATGGCTAGTGGGTATAATCAGTGCAACACTTATATATTGCACAATACATAACATTGGTAATTGACAAACCTCTGCAGAGAGACATCCTTAGTGAGTGATACAGTTCCTTAATGGTCGATCTACTAACTGAAATCTTTTTTAACCCTCAGAGAACGAAGTTCGAAAAGGGTTTTTGTTATCATCAATGTCAGTCCGACGGGCGGACGGGCGTAACACTTTCGTTTCCGGAGCAGAACTCTAACAATAATGCACTTACCCTTACAAAATTGTGTACAGTAATACTCTATATGGCCTAGTGGTGCCTTTTGATAGTCACATTGACATATGTTGGCTTATGTTTTACAAAATCTGGAAAAAATAGAAAAACTTTTTTTTTTGTTCCTGGAGCAGAACTCTGACACTACTGCACTTACACGTTTAAAACTTTCTCATAATATGTCTAAAATAGTGTAGTTGTGCCTTTTGGGGGTCTCATGGCCTTAAATACTATAGAATTTTCAAAATTAGGGCAAAACAAGGAAAATTCCTACTTTTTCAAACCTCCATATAAAAGGCACTTTTTACCTTACATGAATGAAATTGTATCAATAACATATCTAAATTATAGTTTTTTCATTTCATGCTTATTACAAAATAATGGAAAATCAGAAAAAAAATGCTAAAAATTGTGTTTTCGGAGCATAACTCTACCATAAATGCACTTACCCTAGCAAAATTGTATATATGCATTTTGATAGTCACATGGACATAGGCCTATCTGAGCTGTGTTTTAAAATATTTAGAGAAAAATGAAAAAAAAAAAAAAAACATAAAAATTTCTGTTTCCATGCAAAGCAGGACTCACACACTACTGCACCTACATGCTTACAAAACTTAGTAAGAATATGTCTTAAATAGTATAAGGAAAATATGAAAATTTTGACAGGTACTCTTTCAAACCCTCATATCAATGACTCTATGATCCTTACATCAGTAACATTTTCCCTATGATATATCTAGATTATAGTACTTTCACTTTTAAGCTTCATTTGTTTCATCATTCTTTTTTTGTTCATAATATTGAAAATCTGGAAAAAAAGCAAAAAATTGTTTTGCTTCCTTCATATTCCTCAGCATCCCATACTTAGCAATGACAGCTGTAAATGTTGTACAATTCATGTGCAATTATTAAATATTTGATCATGGTATTGCCATGCTCAACCCATTCAATAGGTTTTGTTTATAATTAGCAATTTCATAATAATTAGTTGCATGATGGCTTATTATTGTTTTCTTCATATAAACCTTTAAAAGTGTTCGGTTATACATACTAATTTAAATAAGATTTACATACCAGGTAAATTCGGTTAATGTCACTGAGCAGCCATATTGGTTTCTCTAGCTAGCCACTTCCTGTATGACCAGGAAGGTTCGGGTCTCTTGACCATCAACTAGCCAATCAGGGAGCACTTCGGTGCCCCCTAATCCTGAGAGCTTATATAAGCGGACTCTCCCGCTCAAATTCAATCGTCTCATCAGATTCAGTTCTCCCACCCACCCGTCCCTATTTTTATAGGCTTTATCCACTTCACATTTATAGAATGTTTCCTTCATTATGACTGTACATTTCTTACATTTATATAATGTTGCCGTCAATTACAAATGTACTTTCATTATTAGTGCACACTCAGTATTTTGTGTGCTTCTTTAATTGGTACTTAAAACATGTTCAAACTTAAGTGCCAATCAATGTCAAAAACATTTAAAAAAAACATACCATAATGTATGAATTAAAAAAAAAGTAATAATTGCCACCCACTGGTGGGGAGCCAGATATATCTATGATACTTTAAAACATGCATTTATAGTATGTCATGACACCCTTTGCTTTGGGCTATCTACAAAAGCAAGCTGTATATATATGTTTTGTGTCTGTCATCTGTCTGTGTGTCTGTCTTCTATCTGTGTGTCCATGCCTTTCTTGTTTTAGCCAATAAATGGCAATGTGTCCAAACTTATTCAAGTTGACTTGTGTTTATTAAATGCCATAGATTTAATGCAAATCAGCAACCCAACAATTTAGGAACTGAAGGGAATATGGCAATTGATAAAATATAGTTCCTTCAGTTGCCAGCTAAATTTAAACAGCGAGCAAAAACTATTTTGACTTATAAAGGCATTAAAATGGGTGTGTTGAGTATCATTCCATACCAAATAAACCTTTAAGATTTGTATTTATTTGTATTTAAACTTTATTTATTTAAATACAAGTAAATACAAACTTTAAAGGTTTATTTTGTATGAAATTATACCCAACATCTTTATGTGGCATAACATTGTTGCTGAATTTCATATATATTCATTAGGATCATTGCCATAGCCCATATATGACTATTTTGGACATATAAATTATACTATTGTAAATAAGTTAAGGGAACATGCTATTGTGTTGATAATTCTAGTGAACTGAATTCTCCTTAAAGGATAGACCATACTTTTTATGCTCACTTGGCTTTAGTCTGAACAGAATGGATTGCTGTTAATAAGTAAGATATTTGTAAGACATTATAACCCACAGAAAACACTGTATTATTTCACACTTAACAGAATATAATGACCAATGAAAAAATTCAAGAGTTCAAAAAAATAGGACATCTTGGACTCTAATTAGCATTGCGTAACAGGCTATGTAGGCCAAGTGGCAATTGTTTCGGTTCATCGCACACACTATATAAACACTCAAGAAATAATATTTTGGAACAAGTACCGTATAGCGAACCCAGATTTATGAAATCTATGTATGACGTCACAAACTAATGTAGGTATGACGGCGGTTTCATCTTCACAGTAAAGACAACGTTCATGTTTGCTTTTTCTTGGGGGCTCCTGCCCCCAATCCCCTGCTCATCTAACAACAAATGTGATTTTAATTGTGCTAGAACTTCAAACTTGTGAAATATTTGATAAAATTTAATTTTTAATGGGCACCAAATATGGGCATAAATTTGGGCTATACTGCACTAAACCCAATATTTTTGTAAAACATAGCCAATATATTTCAGTGTGGCTATCACAAGGCACAACAAGGCCATATAGAGTGTTACTGTATAAACTTGTATAAGGGTAAGTGCATTAGTGTTAGAGTTCAGCTCTAGAAACAAAAGTGTGTGTTAGAGTTCTGCTCTGGAAATGAAAGTGTAACACCCTCCTGCCTGTCGGACGAACACTTAACAATTTTAATAATGCATGCCTGTGTACTGTGTGGGATTCGCTGAGGGTTTAGCTGCAGCGCAGCCTATGTTTCTTGTGCTGTGGATCTACGCAACGATAAGTCTTAAGTTCAGTGAGAACTAATAACACAGAAAAGTCATATTATGTCAATTTATACACATAATGTCATTGATACTCCAATACAAATGTATGGAGGTTGTTTAATGTCACATTAAGGTTCACCATTTATGAGTATACTGTAAATGTATATACCTCAATGAAGTGTATATTAAACATATATATATATATATCAAAGTTTGGAAACATAGGCTTTCCGTATCCAGTTCCTCTGCGGCTTTCATAATTTTCTTTTTTCGGTGATCGAAGTATTGCTTCTGCGATTCTGTGCTTCTGCTCTAAGTCTTTGAAAGCCTTTCATTACCGCATTTCCCACAACAGAATCGATTTTGATGAAGTTGGTGATATTTCTGAGCAACAGTAGGTCATTTCGCGGTGCCGAAGAGGGAAGTGGGCAGGTGAACCACCATGGAATGTAAATATGAACAACAAACCTCACAAACCTGGCTATTTTGTCCATTTGTGCATTAGTGGCAATACGATCCGGCAAGCCCATTATCGTGTCGCGTAGAAGTACCATTTTTACTGCATACAGCAGCTTCGCCATCCACCTGGCCTTGTGGGTGGCTCCGGGCCTGTGGATGCCGAAGATTTTACTCCCATCAGCTTCGAAATATAGCAGAGTTAGATCCAATAATTCTCTATAGTCGCCGCGGGGTAGCAGATTGCTTTCAGTTTCGTGATTTCTCATGAACTTTAGAAGATCAACAACTAATTCTTTTTGATCCTTTAAAAAGGGATCAGAACTGTTGTCGTGAGAGACAGGCACCAACAGATCGAGCTTAGAAAACATCTCTCTGAATTTCTGGAAGACGATGATATCCTTGCTCTTTGAAACTTTTACTTTAAGAGCTTCCCATGCTTATGTCAGCAATATTTCGCCTACATGTTTGCGGCATGCGCACCACAAAAGAGCTCTACCTAATTTTTCTTGGATACAAATACAGCCAGCCGTCAAATGACCGGTGTTGGCAGAGGTCGTGTCAAACACCATAGCTGATATGTTCTGAAGACAATTACATTCCTCTGCCAGACTGATAGTCGCATTACTAATCAGATCCCCTGCTCGCTGAGACGACTTGATGGGTAACGCTGGAACACCGAGCAACTTCACGCCACCGATGCCAGAAATCAGCACTGGAAGTCTGTCATCCTTCACGTATTTATCAGATAGAGTTTCCATCAATTTACCATCCCAGTGGATAGCCGCAGCAATCGGAGCAGTCCAATCTAAATGGATATTGTCAGCAATTTCAGTAACTGTTTGTCTACGATAACGATATGACTGAGTCGGGTTCAGATTTATTGATGAAGTGTTACCTTTACAAGAGCTTATAAGGGACTCCACAGTCGCTGCTAATGCTGTGGGTGAAATGTTATTTCGGACTGCAGTAGACACTAGTTTCGGTGCTTTGAGGATATCATATGGAATGTGAACATCAGATCCAGTTTTCTTCAGCCTTCTATGAGGAATAGCACACTAAGGCGGTGGAATGAAGTCCTCATCTGGTTCGTCGGATTCTGAAGACAAGGTTTGGTCATTTTGCTCAGCGCTGCACTGCGATGCTAACTGTCGCTCTATTTCCCTTTCCTGTCGAATTTGTTCTGCCTGTTTTCTCTCAAGAACTTTCCGCTCTGTCGAGGCGAGCTTCATGTCCACACCACCCATCGATGCTGTCCGATCTTTCATCATTTTTCGGAGGAATTCCTGGTCCTCTGGGTTCGAAATACGTTCTAGAGCATCCCGTGGCCAGAAAGGGAATGTCTGTTCTAGCTCTTCTTTGAACTTCTGGATCGGTGATGCTGGTTTCCCGGATTTCCGGCGAGCCTGTGGAATTTTCATCAGTTCTTGTATCTCACTGTACAGATTTTCAATTTTTTCTGCCATTTTGTACTCATGTACCGTAGGTATCCTTGCTTTTCGATAAAACATGGAAGCTGTGAGCACAACTTGATTAGCAGCTTGCCTGAGCGGCCTTCCGGACCTTAATTCGGAGTTTTGTAGTTCCTCTTTCATGGCAATAAATGCCAACAGGACTTGTCTCCTAGTGGGCAATTTTGCCCCTGTGATGTCCTTGTCATCAGGAGAAGGCAAGGTCCCGAGCAAAAAATAACGTGGGTCTTTTTGTTTGGTAGCCATCGTGAGCAGTGTTCTGGCTGGAATGAGGGTCTGTGTGTGTTGTGATCTAGCATGTGGAAGAGTTTTCTGGGAAACAATCGTCGTAGGAATTAGTGAAAGTAGCGAGATAAAGCTAAGCCAACTCCAGAAAAGTTAAGCCAACGGTTAGATATGGAAAATAGTATATCTCAATGAGGAACCCCTAAATTTTCATTGATTCACACCAAATTTCAAATACAAGCTGAACCCATTAAACCTCACTCACAGAAAAAAGTTGAACATTTTTGGAAGAAATAAGGGGACCAGTTACACCCTAATGTCGGGTCATTCTATAATGGGAAATATTACCATCTGAATCAAACCACAAGAAGCGTAGAACATCTTTATCCTCTTCAGGCACCATTACTTGGTAATACATTGCTTCAATATCAGCAGTTATGGCATACTCATGTTGACGGAATCTCAGTAAGACATTGAACAGCTTGTTAATGAGGTCTGGTCCTTGCAAGCACTTGTCATTGAGAGATTCTCCATCAAACTTTGCTGCGCAATCAAAGACTATACGCAGTTTTCCAGGCTTTTTATCAGAAATTACTGCCTGGTGAGGTAAGTACCAAACTTAACCTATTGATTGTATGTCCTTGGTGGGTACTGGCTCTGCATATCCTTTGGCAAGCATCTTCTTCATCTCTTCATCATAACGGCTCTGCAATCCTCTCTTGTTTAAGCTCATTCTAACATTCTAACAGACTTCAACCTTGACATGGCCATTGCAATATTGTTGGGAATACTGACTTGTGATTTCCAAGGAATAGGAAGTTCATAGTGACTCCCCACTTGCCTACGTTCAGCATCCCACAACTTTATCACACTCTTGTCATCTTGAGACCATGAACATTCATCTGAGGTTAAGCCTTCATTTTCTATATCCCACAACATATTTATCTTGTCGTCAATAGAAGTAGTTATGAAATGGGAAATGACTTTGCGTCCAACAGGATTTACAACTGCAGCTGGACCATTCAATACCCAACCTAGTAATGATCTCACTGCAAATGGTTCACCTATCTTTCCCTTCCTCACCTCCAAGGGGAACAACGCTTCTGAATTGTCCTGCCCTATAAGGATCTGCACACCATGACCCTCACTGACAGTCTGTAGCCCCCCTAGATGCTCAAATGGCTGGGACTTACCAGGTACTACAATTCTGATTGGAATATTGTCCACCACATACACATTAGACAACCTCAATGATTCCTGACCATCTAAGGAAGTTACATTGATACTTACAACTTGTGATGATACCGACACATCTGCCTTACCTAATGTATTCAGCCTATAACTGATTTCATGTATACCCAAGGCTGCAACAAGATCACGAGTGCAGAAGGTACTGTTAGATGCAGTATCTAGTAAAGCATTGGTCTTATGAGACCCATTCACCCATACAGTGACAACAGGCATGTAAGTCTCAACATCTACAGATTTTACATCAACATCAGTACTAGCATTTGTAACATTTGTTTGATTTTCATTAACATTTCTTTGAGACACATCACTATTTTGATTGATATGCAAGAATTTGGAATGCCTTTTACCACATCCCTGAACAGTACACACATATGGTCTCTTACAATTTACAGTAACATGATTATTCAACAGACAAACTTGACACAACTCATTGTCATTCACAAGTTTCCTTCTTTCTTCAGGCCTTAATGCTTTAAACTCAGAACAATGCAATAGCTTGTGATTCTGCTTACAAAGAAGACAAGATGGTGGCCTCCACTTCACTGATGTACTGTCTGCTGATGTAGAGAATGAAGCAGTTGCTTTCATTGGAATAACAGGTGACTTGTTGTACCTGCCATCTGGTGGATGCTTCACTCCTACGTTTCCATAGACAGGGTCATTAGCTTCATCTGCCTCTCTGTCGATGAACTTCCCTAACTCTTCAAAGTTGGGATACCGGTCAGAAGACCTCTTCAAGTCCACTGCATGACGCTTCCATCTGTTTCTAACATAGTGGGGCACTCTATTGATCACATCTAATTTCAAAGACTGACTGTCTACTTCGTGTAATTTATTTAATTGTTTCAGTATTACAAAGCTATTAGAGATCTCATCAGCAAATTGTCGCAGATCTTCAGACGTCCTTAAAGCTTTGCCTTGTCGTAGTTGCTTCACCACTCGATCCATCACCATGTGTTGATTGCCAAAGCGCTTGGTAAGTATATCTCTGGCTTGTTGATACCCCTGGTTCCCCTCTATAAGGATGCAGGGCCGGACAGCTTCACGAGCCTTCCCAGAAGTATACTGCACGAGCCTGGTAAGACGTACTTTATCATCCTGGATGACCTTCTCAACTGTCTCCTCGAACATGGCAATAAACCTGTGGTACTTCAATGGATCTCCGTCGAACACTTCTATCTCTATCTTTGGAAGACTGACGAGGCTAAGAACTTCCTCATACTTAGAGACAGGTTCTTCCTCCTTAGTGTCTTTCAAAGCAGCTTCTGTCCTGATCCAACCACGAATTTCTTTCAAACTATCAATATATTTCAACTCCACATCATAAAGGTATTGCTCACTTTGTTCAATCTCATCAGGATCTTCGAGTAGATTATGATATGCATCATTAGCTTTTTCAAATGCATCAAATACTGTCTTAATCTTCTCTGCTTCTTCTTTTACTTTGCCTACATCTTCCTCAGCTATAAGTCTCTTAGTTTTATTAATCTGTCTCGTTACTGCACCTTTTGCCACTCGTCTTGCCTTCTTCTCTTCTTCATGCACCATAATGATGTCACTTGCTTCAACTGTTCACAGGTGAGTAACCGTCTTGATAAGCAGGCTTGTTCACTGCGATACTTGATCACTGCATACTTGTTCACTGTTGCCGATGTGAGGGGAATGAATGAGGTCAAGACTTGAAGTAAAATGTTGCAAGTTTATTCACACCATGAAGCTTGTAAATATTGTATATCTTGATATAGTATGGGTGAACCTAAAACATAATTATAAACAATCATGTATTATTCACAAGTAATAATCAATAGTTCACAATTAAATCAACAGGACTCAAATTAATTAAGTCAATATGCATACAAATCAATCATTCAAAAACATCAGTGATAAAACTTACAAGTATATGCAACACTTGGACCCTCACAAGCAGCAAAGGATAACTTAGACCTTAGATGTACATGAATGACCTTCAAATTCATCATTGAAACCATCCTGGCATAAAAAATTCACAGACAAAACCTTAAGTGTGTTCACTTTGAAAGTCTGTGTAGTTCTGCCAAGAACCAAGCTCTATGACCTACATCATACGACTTCCTGCCTCCCAGAATGCAATAATCAAGTTCTTGATAATTTGCATTGACATGAATTCATTGAAGTATAAAGAGTGGTGCCACTAAATGACACATTGTTTGACATTATAACCTGACACCTAACAACTGTGTACACTGTGACAAACATTTGATTAAAATAGCAAACATACACTCTAAATATGTCAATGTAGTACAACTGAGATCAGCAAATCCTGAAATCAGCTGATAGAGTAAACACAAACATGAAATTAATGCAAGTAATAACTGTTTGATTTAAATTATGAAAACAAATTATATTAGATTCAAAATATAGAATCTAACACTGTTGTTTCAAGAAGACTTTTAATGATGGGATAGCTACAGCCAGGCTATCTGCAATAAACCCATAAATGTAATGTTCCTATGTTCCCAAAGTATGTGAGACAAGTCAGACTGTCACAGAAGAAATGGGACTGCATGGACTTCATTGATGTTTCAGTCTTTCAGGCCGCATAACTTAGACAATTCACCCTTGCAATATAGGAATCCTGCAGAATTGTGTCATTACTACTGTGATCTTATAGTGATTGTAGTATAGCAAATGGATAGAACATTGTTGGTTAATTCCATAGTCAGCACCAATTTACCGATAAATACCAAAATGAGCTAAAATGTTTGATGTGTTACTAAGATACCATCAACCGGGGTATTTTTAGCCGCCCGGGGTAACTTTGGCCGCCTATGAAAAAAGGATTTTGTTGAGTCTCACTCTGAATTGGCTTAATATAACTTATTTTTGCATAAATATGATCTATAAATATAAGCTTCCTAAATAAAATCATGACCTTTCATGCACCCTATATGCTGCTATATGGAAAGTTATGTTAGAGCATGTGGGTTTCAGTGACACAGCAGGTGCTGTATCCTTTATACACACAGCAGTTGCTGTATACTTTATAATAATAATAATAATAATAGGTTACTTATATCGCTAGATTCAATGAAGTTGCTCTCCTGCACTTCTGTGAAAATGTTTTTCATGAAATTTCCAGAATAGATAAGTTTTTGCAACTATCCAGGGTAGCCTTACATATATTTAGTCTAGGAAACATGGTTGTAAACATGCTAGTAACATTAAATGCCCTGTATTTTGCAGAGAATGTCCCACAGATCAAAATAGTGTGTAGGTAATTTAAACTATAGGCCTATATATTATATTTCTTGGTATATCCTTACAAAGAAAATGAGTATTTCAGCCCTCTGATGCTCCGTGCGGGGTATCTTTGGCCTTGGCCAAAACGACCTCAAACAATCTAGTTGTTATGCATTCTTAGTGACTTTTAAAAGCTGTAATTTGTATTGTGATAAACCATCAACATTTGTTGGTAAATATAGGTGTGATAAACCTGGTTCAAAGTATTCCCGCTGTCCCACCAAGGGCTGTGAAAAAGATGTTTCTATATCATGGCAAAAAGGTCTTGGTTTGGGGGGGGGGGGGGGGGGGGCAATTTTATACATTCTATAAAGCACCATCAACAAATACATTCTATAATTCACCATCAACATCCCACCATTTATGAGTCAATCAAAGTACAATGTCCATATAATAGCAGTATAGACGTCTAATAATCATTTCAGTATTCATTCAAATGTTACACTAATCTTGACATGCTGTGATTTTTCCAAAAGCATCATTTCCATGAATTGGCAATTTAAATTTCCTAAATTGTTTATTTTATCACTGACTTATTAGTCATCGCCGATAAAACTCATTTTCAATGATGTGAAATGGTGATAGCAAAATACTGCTGCCAGGCCACATATTGATATAGGCCTAGGCCTATATATAGATCATGGTCTGTGACTATCTATAGATAGATCGAAGGGCTTAATTGCCCCCCCCCCCCCCCGGTTCCGAAAAATCCTGGCTCCGCCCCCAAATATTTTGGCTTTTTCATATACATTATAGGGGGGGGGGGGGGGGGAGTGTTTAGTTAGCTTTGTGCCTTTGTCCCTGACATGTCAGCTGATTTTGAATAACCCGCCTGCCGCTAAAACCCGCATCCTCGGTCCTTGATGTGCGAGGGTGCATCCCGAGGCTGTCTGTTCGGTTCTGTAACTTCTGTTTATTGTCTCGATAAAGATAGATCGGTAGCTCTCTTCATATATATATATGTAAAACAGTGGCTTGTAATAAAAGCGAAATAGACCGAAATTGTGTTTTCCTGTCACAAGACATACAACACCTTTTGTTTATACTCCACGAAAACTCGCCCATTGCATGTGACGGCCGCGTGGCCTAATGGATAAGGCGTCTGACTTCGGATCAGAAGATTGCGAGTTCGAGTCTCGTCGCGGTCAGAATTTTTTTTCTTTTATTAATGTTGATGTTAGCTCCATACCATTACAGCATATTTCAATATTGATCAGTATATTGCACGACTCTGGAATGTAATATTTATTTTATGTACGGTTTATTGTAAACATCTGTAACTCATGGAGTCATAAGCATGATAAGCACAAAGTTTATGACTCCATGGTAAACTATTACATTTATCAATATGATTGTCTCACATAGGCCTATATTAAATGTATACCTATAGTATACATACATAACATGTACAAATTTATTTCAAATTAATATAAAGAGTAGATCTATGCCAGAGATGCCAAGTTCTTGAGTGGTGGATGGGAGTTTTGGCTCTTTCTAACCAGCTTAAATATTTATTGTGGTCCTCATTGCGTGAGTTAAATTAAATGAAGAAAATACTCAAGCCCAGAGGTGTGAGACAGCAAGCAAATGCATGAGACTCACACTGAATGCGTGAGACTAGGCATACATGTCTGTCTATGCACGATGTAGATCTAGGCATATTTCCCCTGATATATTGGGGGGGGGGGGGGGGGGTAAATCAGGGATCTACTGCATCAACCCATATGGTATGACCTTTTTGTATCAGAATCTCAATCCATATCCTATATATATAGCAGAACTCATAGAGATATAGATACTTACTAAGCAAGATAGTTTTACGAATAATCTTCTGAGCCTTGTGAAGATTGCCAGTGACATCACTGATGTTTGTGTACAACATTTAAGCTGTGGCCACTGGCCAGATCACTGATCTTCACATCCTTGAAAATGGCTTAAATAACCTACTTATGGTACATTTGTCTTTGAATAATATGGAGCAACTTTGAATTGAGGTCCATATGTCAGAAGTGCCTGGTTTTATTGTACCAAGGTATTTATTAAATCTCTTAACATAGTATGTATACGCTACTATGTCACAAAAAGTGGCTTGCTTGACAAGTCATAGGCACTGCACAATCTTATAGTTTTTGGAATCCTCAGAAGTAGCTCTATCAAGCTACGGGGGATGCCATTTTTTCCCATGGCAACATAGCTTGAAATATGTTGCCATATATAGCAACGAACCCAGGTTTTCAGGAAATTTTAGTTTTCTTTAAATTTCTTTACCACTAGCACTGACAGACTCCATCCAAGTTACATAATAAAATCTTTTAACTACATGCTTTATGTTGGTTATGTGACCTTTAAGGTCAAAGGTCATTGTCATTGTGAGAATTGGGGTTAAATGTAAAAATTTGGCCCTTTTTCACAAAAAATATTTTTTAGATTCATTATGTACCTGTTTCCATGCAAACAGTTATTCATCAGTAACTTGACATAGTCTAAATTTGTTCTGGATATTTAGGTTGTATTTGTATCCATGGCAACCAGGTTTAAATGATCCTAAACGAATTGATGTCCTTCACAACATAGACAAATGGGAAATCCCAAAAAGCCAGATATGCGATTCCACTGTTCCTGCAGCTTTCTGTGATTTTTAATTTTTAATATGACCTACTTGCAGAAATATTTTATTCGGGTGACCTTCAAGGTCAAAGGTCAAGATCATGATAAAAGTGAGGCTAAAGGCAAAAATCTGGTCAATTTTTGCAGTAAAAGAAGACATTAAATCCTACCTAATGCTACATTGATTGGCAGTTTACAAATTGACATTGGTTCATGAGAAATGTAATGTAGTCCTAGCTTGTTTTACAAATATAGTTTGAATTGGTAACCATGACAACCAGGCTAGAATCGTCCCAAACAAAATCAAGATGAATGACAATGTTCTCAAATTGGAGAGATTTTGGTGGCTGATAAGTAGTTTTTACAGGGCCAGCATGGTCTTAAATTTTGTAATATATTTGTTTTTATATCAAGGAATATTTCAATCATGTGACCATTAAAGTCAAAGGTCAAGGTCATGATGACAACTAAGGTCAACGACCCATGAGCCACCATTTTATGCCCTACAGGAGTGAATATAATCTAATGCTGTCCGATACTGTGTTCTAATTTCTGCAAGTGACATTTATATTAAGATCCCAACATGACCAATACTTGTTCCACATATATAATTTGAACTGGTATCCATGGCAACCAGACTGGATTCATCATAAACAAAACTAAAGAAAATGACGATATTCTCACTTTTGTGAGATGCAATTTCACAAGGCCAATATAGCTGTAAGCTTTCATATTTCTGTATTTGGTGTATACATGGGATTATTTTAGTCATGTGACTGTGGGGTCGAAGGTCTAGGTCATGGTAAAAACTGAGGTCAATGACTTTAAATCAGACCATTTTCAATATGGATGTGAATATAATCTCATTTTATTCTGGACTTGTAATTTATGTAGAGATGTTAACATGAGCAATGCTCTCATAATATACCATGTGGGTATATAATTTCAAGTGGTATCCGTGGCAACTAGGCTGGTTTTTCTATAAAGAAAACTAAGAAAACTACCTGCTTGTTGATAGCTATGCATATTTGTAGGGCCAGTATACTCATTGAGTCATATAACTTTACTAATGCACATAAGCTGGCTTGTGAAAAGAAGTTTTTGATACTTTTATAGAAAAATTTTAACTTTTTCTGCATCTGAGAGCTTTCAGCCATAGCCAAACATTTATCATGCAACTGAATGGAGGTCTGGAAAATGTTGATTTCCTTAATGCTTGTACTACAGGATTATTTATTTGAATATTTAGTCAATGACATGAAACACACATGTGATTTTTTTGCTGCCTGTTATGCATTTCTACAGGACTGGCATAGGTCTAAGCTTTCACATTTCTGTATAAGCATATACACACGTGCACAGGAATATTTCAGTCATGTGATTAGGGGGTAATGGTAAAAACTAAGGTCAGTGACCATAATCAGTCAATTTTGCGCAATAAAACTGAACACTATTTCATTATGTTCTATTCAGTAGGTTAATTCAAGCATGAGGCGCAGTAAATACATAATAATAATAATTCTAACATGACTGATGTTTGCTTTCCAAAAATAAGTAAGTTGATATGTATTACTGGAATACATGGCAAGCAGGTTGGAATCATAAAAACAAGTCCCTGCATGGATTCCTCGCTAGTTTTGGTATATTTTCAACAGTCTGAAGATGCATATTTTCAGGTTTCTGAATTTGTCTGTGTCATGGAACTACCGATGTTGCCACAACAACCAGTTCTAAATTGTTGCCATGGCAATAAATCAATTGATGTATAAAAATTTTCAGTTTTACCAATGTGAAGATCAGTCACTGACTAATTCCTTATCTTGTCATGAAACCATCAATTTTTTGCAGTTCACAGCATGAAATGTGTGATTAGCAGTACCATAATTAAGGACAGCCTCCTTTTGTCGGTCAACAATTAAATCTTCAGTAATACTTAATAATTAGGTGCCATTTTCAGAAAAGTGGACACCCCAAGGCATTTTGTGTTAAAAGCAGGCAACAGGTTGATTCTTATGTTTTTGGACCTGCTGATTTCAAATTTTGCTGTTGCCAAGCTGAATTTTTAGTCCTTCACCCCTTAATTTACATATAAAACTGGCCACCCATATTTTACTTTATGGTCAATTTTTTTTCAAGTTTCAACCAATAGATTTTGTGTGGTTCATTAAAGTATCATGATTAGTAATTGAGAACACTACTAGAATCCTTTTTGACCACTCCTCTTCATTATTGGAAATGTATCTATAATATGCAAATTAGGGACGCCATTAATAGAAATACTTTTTTTCAAATCTCATCAACTAATAAAGATAATACCATGAATTTGGTGTCTACATGTGAGTTTTCATGGTCAAGGAATACAAAAAAAAGGCAGTGAAACCCTTCCATTTTGAGTATTTACCAACATAACTAAGATTAAAGACTCATTAAAGATGTTTCCAATATGTTTCTTGTAATCGCCACCAAAGGAGAACAATTTCTTACATATACTTGAAACAATAGAGGATAATCCCACAAATATGATGCCCAGACCTACACTTCCATAGTCAAAAAATGAAATTAAGGTGGCCCAAAGATGAAACTTGAAAAAAGAATTGACCGAAAATTTGCCATGAACAAAAGTTTGGAGGTTATATATTTACTGCTGTTAGGAAGAAAAATTAACTGAGGGTCATTGATCTGAGTTTTCATCATTCGTCTTTAAGATTATATGACTGAGTTATTCACATGTTATAAAATGCAGAAACAAAAACCCTGGAGGCTACGCTGGCCTTGTTATATTACCTTGTTATACTGCTTAACAGCCATTCAAAATCCTGCCAATTTGCAAACATGTTCATTATCCTCAGTTTTGTTTGTGGTGAATCCTGCCTGGTTGCCATGGATACCAGTCAAAATTATGTATCACGTGCTATTTCCATAGTACATTCAGGGAACATTGGTCATGTTGACATCTCTACATAAATTAACAGTGCAATGTAAAATTAGATTATATTCACTTCCATATTGCAAATGGGCTGATTTAAGGTTATTGACCTGTTTTTACCGTGACCTATACCTTCGAACCCACAGTCACATGACTAAACTAATCCCATGTATACACCAAATACAGAAATATGAACACTTACAGCTATACTGGCCTTGTGAAATTGCATCTCACAAAAGTGAGAATATTGTAATTTTCTTTAGTTTTGTTTATGATAATCCAGTCTGGTTGCCATGGATACCAGTTCAAATTATATATGTGGAGCAAGTATTGGTCATGTTGGGATCTTTATATAAATTTCACTTGCAGAAATTAGCACACAGTATCAGACAGCATTAGATTATATTCACTCCTGTAGGGCACAAAGAGGTGGCTCATGGGTCATTGACCTTAGTTGTCACCATGACCTTGACCTTGATGGTCACACGATTGAAATATTCCCTGATACAAAAAACTAATATTCAAGACCATGCTGGCCATGAAAAACTACTTATCAACCACCAAAATCTCTCCAATTTGAGAACATTGTCATTCATCTTGATTTTGTTTGTTTAAAACAAGCCAGGACTAAATTACATTTCTCATGAACCAATGTCAATTGAAAACTGCCAATCAATGTAGCATTAGGTAGGATTTAATGTCTTCTTTTACTGCAAAAATTGACCAGATTTTTGCGTTTTGTCTATGTTGTGAAGGACATCAATTCGTTTAGGATCATTTAAACCTGGTTGCCATGGATACCAATACAACCTATATATCCAGAACAAATTTAGACTATGTCAAGTTACTGATGAATAACTGTTTGCATGGAAACAGGAATCAAGTGATACACATAATGAATCTAAAAATGTTTTTATATTAAAAAGGGCCAAATTTGTACATTTAACCCCAATTCTCATTATGACAATGACCTTTGACCTTAAAGGTCACATAACCAGCATAAAGCATGTAGTTAAAAGATTTGATTATGTAACTTGGATAGAGTCTGACAGTGCCAGTGGTAAAGAAATATGACATTTCCTGAAAACCTGGGTTCGTTGCTATGGTAACAGTTTTCAAGCTATGTTGCCATGGGAAAAAATGGCATCCCCCGTAGCTTGATAGAGCTACTTCTAAGGATTCCGAAAAGTACAAGATTGTGCTATACCTATGACTTGTCAAGCAAATGACATAGTAGCGTATACTAACAGTTCCCCCCTCCAACATCAATGGACTCATCCATGTGAGTCGGATTTCCCAGGAATTGGCATGGTTTATTTTGGTCTTAGGGATGAAATCTTGTGAAGGTTTTCAACAAATATCTGTTGGAGGCCCGTAAAATGCCTAGCAACTCAATAAAAGCCTAATATTTACTTATTATTTCATTCCTATGAAAACTAATGTGATTTGACTGGTAACTATTCAATTCAATTCAATTTATTCATGCTCACCACTGAGTGGTATGGAGCCAAAAAATAAAAAAGTTCAAAATACAATAAACATACAATTTAAAAAACAAAAAACATACAATTTGAAATACACAAATCATAGATGTTGACCAGGGGCTATGGAGCGAGTTGGCAATCCCTCCATTGTTGACTATTTTCAAATTTTGTTACAATAATATCACACAATTTTGAGAGCTTCGCTAAAGTTACATTATCTTTCGAATTAAAGAGTTCTATCATTTTTGCCATATTCGGTCGTATGTAGTAATTCTTTTTTAAGAGAGAGGTGGAAAAAGGGACATTCCATTATGAAGTGGTACTCATCACCTAGGGTCCTACTATCTTCTGACTGACACAGTAAACAGTACCTTTCATTTCTTTCAATGTGCTTATGCCGTCCAGTAATAATTGGTAATTTATTATTGAGGCATCTAATCTTAGTAAGGGGCCAACATTGCTTTCTATCTAATAAGTTTAGGTAAGGAGCTAGCTGATTTTTTTGGTGTAAGTTAAACATTGGCGATTAGAGTTCAGTTCTGCATCTTGTTCCCGTCTTCTTATATCAGTGAGTTTGTTTCGCATTGTTAGTTTAAGCCAGTCTTTATTAAAATGTGTTAAGTCTGCATGCCAGAGATAAGTCATTCCTGACTTGTTTAGAATATTATTAACTTTATTGAGCCATGGGGCTTTATAGATATCTTTATCATACAGTGCTCTTAATAGCCTATACATGATGTTAGTTAGTTTGCAACATTTTTCACTGTTTATTTTTACCCAGTTAAATATCCTCTTCTCAACAGTTTCTGATAGTTTATGTCGTCCTAACTCTTTGAGAACTAAATTATTTGGCGTGTACTTGTGTACTCCTAATAGTTTTTTGCAGAATTTAATATGAAATTTCTCTAGTAAGGATAAGTCTTCAAAGCCCCATATCTCGCATCCATAAAGCAGGATTGGGGAGATCATTTGGTCAAATAACTCTGACTGAATGTCAATGGGCAAGTCTAGATTAAAGAATTTATGCATTAGGCTAAATAGAGCTCTACGCGCCTGATTAACCTGGGTGTTTTTAGCTTTCGAAAACTTGTTATTGCAACTAATTTTACATCCAAGGTAATTATAATCTTCAACAACTTCAATCTCCGATTCACCGAGTAGAAATTTGGGATATTTACGCACTTTGCCCTCTTGACTCCAAATTGTCTTTCATTCCGCATATCAAAGCACTGAAAGCAAAGTGCCTGAAATCAATGAACCTCCTTAAAGTAGTGAGCAAATATAATTGGGGTGGGGACACAACGGTCCTCCTCCGTCTCTATCGTGCAATCACTCGTTCACGACTTGATTATGGTTCTGTGGTATATGGTCCTGCCAGACCATCTTATCTAAAATGCCTGAACTCTGTTCATCATCAAGGGTTGCGACTAAGCTTAAGAGCTTTTCGTACATCCCCTGTAGAGAGCTTATATGTACTGGCAGGGGAACCTCCGCTTTCCCTTCGTCGTATCAAGTTGTCCATGCAATACATACTAAAAGTAGCATCAACTCCAACAAATCCAACATATGATGTTATATTTCATCCAAAGTAGATGCATTATTATGAATCTCGTTCAAAAGCCATTTGACCACTGGGAGTACGGATGAATTTTTATCTTGAGGCTGCAAAAATTGATGCTACAATCATTGCCGAGACGGAAGTACCACCAATCCCGTCATGGATTCTCCCAGTCCCCAAAGTTATACTGGATTTGGCAGAGCTTAAGAAAAGCGAAACTAATCCTGTAGACTATCAAAACCTATTTTATACTATCGTACACATTTCTATACACAGATGGCTCAAAAATGGAAAGACGAGTAGGCTGTGCAGTCACCTCGTATAAAACCGTTATAGCTGAATGTCATCTTCCAGATCACTGCTCAATATACACTGCAGAATTAACAGCTATTTACCTTGCCTTAAAGAACATCGAGGACTTAGATTCAAATCTTTATGTTATCTGTTCCGATTCCAAATCTGCTCTTCAAGCAATCCAAAAATAACAACTTGATAACCCTGGGATCTTAGATGTTCTTATTAAGTATTTCCATCTTCACGAATACAAAGACATTGTATTCTGCTGGATTCCTGGACAGCTGGCATTGAAGGGAATGAAAAAGCAGACCTGGCAGCAAAAAGGGCTCTTACAAAATAGATAACTGATTTTACTATCCCATACACTGATTTTAAAATGACTATAAAATCTTTTATCATGTCTTGCTGGCAAAGAAAATGGAATGAATGTAATAACAACAAATTGCATTCAATCTTACCTTGCATTCAAAATAAAATACCTAGTAGGTTCAATACTCGCAAAGATCAAGGCATATATCACAGATGCCTCATAGGACATTCAAGACTTACGCATTTACACCTTTTAGTCAATGAACCGGCACCGGTATGCCAGAGTTGTCGGTGCCCCCTAACAATCAAACATATTTTATTAGATTGCACCCACTTATGACGCATTAGAAGACCTTTGTTTCAAGCTACTACCTTACAACATCTCTTTACAAGATATCCAACGCAGATAATCATTGATTTTTTACTTGCTTCTGGTTTCTACTACCAAATATAGATAATTAATCTTAACCTGAGAGCCTCTACATAGCCCACTCAGGTGCTGATGAGGCATTAAACAATAACACACACATGCACTTTGCCCCTTGAACAGATCATAATTTTTGTCATTTTTCACAACATTCCTGCAATGCAGTAAGTGCTCTCTGTAATTCTGCAGGACTCTCAGCTAATAGAATGGTGTCATCTGCATAGAGCAGGGCAAACAGTTGCAGATATGTGCATATCTTTTCAGAGTAGATTTGCTCTGTTATCTTTGAGAGTCCATTGTAACTCTTACTTAGGAATTCCTGAAAATCATTTAGGTACATAGCAAAGAGGATTGGCGAAAGGTTTTCCCCTTGTCGTACGCCTATATTACAACTAAAAAACACGTCTGGTTTTGAACTGCGACGCAAGATTTAGCATTTTCATACATATTCCTTATGACATTAAAATATTTTCCATCGATATTATGACCTTAGAGTTTTACCCCGAGTGATGATCTTTCTACCAGATCAAACGTTTTCTTGTAATCGATAAACGCACAATACACTTTTTTATTTTTATTTTGATATAAAGCAATCAGAGTATGTAAAACAAATATGTGGTCAGTGGTGGAATAGCCACTCCTAAAGCCCGCCTGTTCTTCACCTAATAGACTCTTATACATTCTAGGTAATTGGTTATCCTACGATTTAGCAATGACTTGAACAATTTACCCATGTAGCTTACCCCTGTAGTTGTCTGTATTATCCCGTGGGCCCTTACCTTTGTATAGTGGTTTTATGAGACCTATTGTCCACTCACACGGCAGGTAACCAACCATGTTCTAGAATCTTATTAAAGAAGGCTACTGTTATTTCCAGGATGCTATGTGGACTATTTTTAAGGAACTCATTTATGCAAAACTATGCAGAAAACTTCCTCATTCATGGGTACAGACTTATGATGCTCTCTTTCTCTACACCAGGGTACGAAATTCGCAAATTAGCTAACTGGTCCACGTTCTGGGAGCTAACTGGTCCACTCAAGTATCTAACTGGTCCATTTCAGGTCTAACTGGTCCAAATTTTCCGCCAATTATACATCATGTTATACATGTTATATAAGTGAATTAATCAATCAAATCAATACACATTGATTTAGCACAGAACCTTTAATTAAAACAATCTGAAATCATCAAAAATGAGCATTATTTCAAATACTGATAATACAACATTAAAGTAAAAGCTCTCTGCACCTGACTGACTAGAATACAGAGAAAAAGAACGTAAGTAGGATAGCTATAATATATGAGCACCACATGACATTAATATAAAATTACCAATACTAAATACTTCATAATACTGATGTCCTGGATATGTAAATCTAGTTGACTAAATACTCTGAATACATTTAATTGTCACTATATTCAGAGCTGAAACTGATTAACCTATCTTCACATTCTTGACTATCAACATGATCATCTGTGTCACTCTCAGTCTGGATCCTTTGATATGAATTTTGTTCAGGTCTCCGCCTGAGAGTGCTTCCTTCCCACCACAGATCAACTGCTTCTGTGGGATTATAGCTGCTAATGTCTGGAGAGTAAAGAGAAACAGTTATCAGGTCTGTAAGAGATTCAGCAGAAAGTTTAGACCGCCAGTCTGTTTTGGTTCTTTTCATTGCGCTGAACCCTCTTTCACATTCTGCAGATGAAGCTGGAATGACATGGCAGAGGTCAATCAAGGGCAGGATATTGCTGTGGTCCTTGCCATATTTCTTGTTGATTAAATTCCATGTCAGGTGACCAGAACTGCCAAAAAAAAAAAAGAGTTTAGGAAAAAAAGACCGGTAATTGTACCAGATGCTGTCATGTGAACACTGATCAATGAAATATACTCTCAACTTACTCTGAGGACACTGCTTGTTTTAGACTAAACCATTCATTGTCAAGTTGGTCCACATCAACTTCACTTGATTGTAGGGTTTTCTTGAACTGGTTTGCCAACATCTGTACCATGTCATGGCCAAAGTCTGCAGCAGGAGAATAAAAACATGTTGAGTTCCAACTTCCAGTGATGTATATGATAAGATTAAGATTAAAATACACATTTTAAAATCATACCTTTCAAATTGTCATCCCTTGGCCAGGAGTTAAGATGAATGATTCCAGAAGCTTTGATTACTGCCTCATCCGAATCTATAAAGCGAGCAGTCAGACATTCCTTGATCTTCAAAAGGAATTCTTCTTTGACATCAAAGAAATGTTTCCTCTCTTTCCCTGAAGCCTTCAAAGCTTGGCCTTGATACTCATCTCCTGGCTTGAGATCCTCAACCTCCTTCAGTTTTGGACCTGAACTGCAGATATATAATCTTCGATGAAATATCCAAAAACGCAATTGTTGAAATTTTTATAAAAACCAGATTATATCTAAAATTTCTAAATGGATATCATATATACCTTCTGCGGAACTTATCAAGCTGGTCAAGAGCATTGCTGTATGAAGTGTGAACCTCACATATGGTCACTGCTGTCTCTTGAATTTTCAGCGACAGTTTCTGTAATATAAGTAACACATCCCAGAGAAGGTGAGCGAATTTCAGTACATTTGGACAAGTGTAAAGGTTCAGTAGACCATGGGCTTTGAGTTTCTGTTCCTTGTTAAATCTGTTTTCCTGGACCTGAAAACAATGACATGAAAAGTTAAAATAAAGTCACTAAGTCCTGTGAGAAAACCACTAAAGATATCAAATTAAATTCAGGTACATGTACCTTAGTCAGATGTGTAGTGAAGACACCATAATTCTTGAAGCAAATACCTAGAGCTTTGTTAACAAAGGGTAACCATCTTGTTCCACCGATTCTTGTTGGGACTTGACAAGGAATTCCTTCTGATTTGTAGACTGCTTCGAGTTCACTTCTCATTGGGGCAGATTTGTGATACAGTGTGTATAGGCTTGACAGCAATGTCTCCACTTTCTGATACAGCGTAACTTTGGCAATAGACTGTTTGTAGGCTAGTTCCAGGCGATGAGCGTAGCAGTGAACAGACTGTATTTCCTCATTCTTTAACTTAAGTAGAGTGGCAACTCCAGCATTCCTACCCACCATTACAGCTGCCCCATCAGACCCAAAACCAACCAGTTTGGAGTGAAACTGCTCCATACTGAGACCTCCATACCGAGTAACTGACTCTTCAATAGCAGAAACTATGTTTGCTGCTGTAGGTCTCTCTACTTCCTGAAAGCTTAGTAATCTCACAGTGATCTCACCTCGGTGACAAGTGCGGATATAGCAGGCTTCTTGCTCTTTAGTGCTAGTATCGGTTGATCCATCACATAGCACTGCAATAAATGGCACATCTTGCAGTAATTTCTTCACAGGTTTCCTTGTTGATTCTGCTATGTACTTCATAAATTCAGCGCCTTGCTTTTCATTTCTGAAATACATGAAATAATTCCATTTGCATGACCGATTTACTATCACTTGATAATTGAACAACAAAATAATTAATTGATTTATTACCTGTATCGATTACCGACATTTACTCCACTTGCTTCTAGTAAATCGATTTGCCATACAAAATCTGAATATGGACGGTCATGTTTTCCAATGGCATGTACAGCTCGGAACAACTTCTCCAAGTGGCATCTTGCCTCTTCATGAAGCATGTGCAGCGCCCTCTGACTGTGTGATTCAGATTTATTCACTGACTTCTGGGCCTCATGGATTTTCACTGCCCTCAGATGAATTGTTTATTTTGCATGGTCATTAAGTGAAGATGCTCTCCAGTTGTCAGTTCCTAAGCAGGAAATTTCATAAAATTTAATTTTGTATTTCAGAATGAAATATTGTCCAAAAAATAATGAAAAAATTATAATATAATTTTGTACTTCAGAATTAAATATGACACATGAACATTATTAACCAATATTGTCCAATAAATAATTTAAAAAATAATTTAATTTTGTACTTCAGAATTAAATATGACACATGAAAATTATTCACCAATATTGTCCAATTAATAATTAAAAAATTTTAAATTAAAATTTAATTTTGTATTTCAGAATTAAATATGACACAATAAATAATTTACTAACCTCGAATAAATGCACTTTTATGTGCTTTTTCATGAGTGCTTGTATATTTTCTACACCAGGTGCAAATCATGAAATTGTCACTGTTCAAGTCCAACCATGGCCTGCCTTCTTTCCACTTCTCATCCCAACAACGTTCCCTCTTCTTCAGCCGATTCTGTTCAGCTGACAAATTGTCATCGGTCTTTCTCTTCTCTGAAAGTGTCCTTGAACACTCTGGTACCTGTCCTTCAATATTTTTTTCCCTTTTTTTACCGAAGATCAAGTATTTATCCATTTCTCAACAAAATCAAAGATGTTCGCGGCACTTCACGCCATGTGCACACAGCTGATGCTAAAAATAGCTCTCAGAAATCCCTTTAAGACATGTGACGTCACGGAGTCACCCAGTACTAGAGGCCCCCTAGGGGGCTCTGGGGGAAGGTTGGGGCATCTATGGGATTTGGCTAACCGGTCCACTGTGACCGATAAACTTCGCATTTTGACACTTCTAATCGGTCATTTGGATTTCTAATCGGTTTGGACCGACGGACCGGCGCGAATTTCGTACCCTGCTCTACACCTATCATTTTCCTGTACACTAGCTAGCCATACTTATTATCCAAATTATATATTATGTTCAAACGTCGTTAACTTCAATTACCCCCCATACCCCCTTACACCAAATATACCTAGCTATCCTTGCACCTAGAACTCTCTACACCTAATGCTCCCTACACCCAGTTCTCTCCCACCTAGTGTTCCCTATACTTAGGCGTGCGACTATTTGGTCAACCAATGCAAGCAACGCACTCAGTTTTTAACCGTCACTGGAGGCCACATTGCTGCCCTAAATGTAGATGCTGTTTGTAAACACTAAAACTGATTTGGCACTCCACAGATCTTCGCGACCAATCACAAAGATTTGCATAAGCCAGGTAATCGAGCCAATTCCTAGCAAGGCCGCCTATCGTAGCTATTCGAGGAAGGAAGATGGTGGCAGTGACAATAAGTTTTACATTCATGTTTTAGGGATGTGCATAGAAACATGTTGCTGTAGGCCTATAATAGACACTATAGTTGACCTTTCGCTGACCTGATAATAATTAAGTTAGGCCTACATGTCGGCCAAATAAACAAATGATAGATCACATACTGGAGTTAAATTTGGCCAACCTGGCTAGAACAAGGCACTGCTAATTCCATCCAGCAGAGATGTAGCTCATAACATAACAACATTTACACCACCCAGCTACAAAAACACGAACACCACAGAAATTCTGGTTTACAAATTTACTGAATAAGCAAACATGCATAACAGTAAAATATATTAAAGCGCTGAGAAATAACAACACTTTCACAATTTCACAACCAGCTTACACTAGCACAAATTAACTATTCAATAAAAAACATAATTATTTCTGTAAAATTTAATATAATACATAAATCTACAAAATAATTTTCAACAGTACAAATAACTAGCTTCAAATTTGCATGGATTTCATCATTTTTTTAGAAATAAATTTAATACACAGTATTAAAGCTTATTAATGATTTATACATGATTCATCATATAAAATCATAATACAATAATAATAAAGCACAATAGAAGAAATAATTTGCTTGTATATAAGCCATATATTTTATGTTTATTTTGCCATGCTACTACATAAGTACCTGTCCATTTACAAAGCTATGATAAAATATGATACACTGGCAGTGACCATGTTTGCCTTGATGACACTGAAAAAATTTACGAAATGCAAGGTTTCTGCATATTGATATGGTCATGCATTATATATACTCCGGGTCATTGAAATTCCCCAGGTCATCAAAATTCACCAGGTCATCGAAGTTCACCAGGTCATTGAAATTCACCAGGTCATTGAAATTCACCAGGTCATACTCTAATTAAATTATCACAAACACTTCTAAGATGCCTGTTGAAGTTTTAAGAAATAGTCAATGACGTAAAAAGTTAGTTTAGTAACAAATTATAAGATGGCAAGGTGCTTAATTTTGATTGTCGAGGGTGGTGAATTTCTATAACCTGGTGAATTTCGATGACCTGAGTGCAGTAAGTCACTACCACTAATCGCTATGGTTCTCTTCTCAAGCGAAATAAATTTAAATACTAAATTCTGTATAATACTGGAAAAGTATTGACATCAAAGCACCTCTGAGCAGTAATCCGCATTTTTCAGAAACACTACACTAGGACAATGAATTTCGCCACAATCAGCAAAATTCGCCACTCATGAAACTCCCAAAATAATGCAATATCATTTTGTAAATTTAATGATTTTTGTTTAACTAGGTTTTAAATAATTGGCAATGTTTTAATACTACGACAATCCACAAATAGCCAATTTAGATGCACTTTAGAAGGTGGCCAAATTTAGCTGATTGTGGCGAAGTTTGCTGATTCCGAGTACCTCAGACTAAGTTTACATAAAAAATCCACAGAACCTTCGCATGGATCATAAATCTTCGTAAAATTTGTTAACGTTCTTTAATGACTACATTGAATCCTACAGGCATCACATTGTTCAGACTTGGTATTATATCCAAATTGGCCGTCTCCCCGGGTGCCACTTCAAATGTGAAACGCTGAAGCAGCATTCCTAGAATTGTGTGCAGTTCCGATTTGGCAAATGCTTCTCCGGCACACTGGCGCCGCCCAGTGGAAAACGGCAAGAAGTTCTCTGGCTTCGGAGCCAGGTTTCCTTTTTCGTCTATGAAACGTTCCGGCCGGAATTCTTCAGGGTTATCCCAAAATAATGGATCGTTGTGAATCCTGTACAAATTTGGCATGACCATTATGCCTTTTGGTATCTCGTACCCACCTAAAATATAGAAAAATATCACTGACCAGTGGTAAAACTGCAGAAGTGAATAATCGTGTTTTCATGAAATAATAGCAAATATACAGCAACAGAGCTAAGTATGGTGGAGCGGAGGGGTGGTGGGGGTTGGGGGGGACTGGATGTTTTTTGAAACAGTGGCGTCATTCCCAGTAAACAAGTGGGGAGGGGGTTGGTCAGCCTTTTATTTTCTTAATAATTCTAAAAATAAAAAGGCAAGGGAAGGGGTATCTGTTTTTTGAGGAAACAAAAGGAGGAGAGGAGCCTTAAAATTTTTCATTGAACAGCCTGAATCACAATTTGAAGGTCACATTTCCAAATATTTTCTTCAAGCCAGCTGTTACCTACAGCTTCCTTATTACATTGACAGACTCACCGACAGTTGTATCGCAAGTGGTTTCATGTGGAATAGCCATAGGCGCTGGACTTCGCATTCTTAATGTTTCGTATAGAATCGCCTCGCAGTACGGAATATTGATTCTGTTACTTGTTGTTATTGCTGCATTTCTTCCTGAAGATATCACAAGAAAGATACTTATAAATTTCTTTCCACAAACACCGCTGATGACAATAGGGGACTTTCACTTAGGTATGCATTGTTGTACTAGTTTCACCGGAACAAGAGCATTTGCTGTGACGTCACAGGTCTGTTTACAATACATGACGTCACCACAGCCCAATTATTGATGACATCATCTAGTATTGTGCATTGGTGATGTCATGTTGCATAATTTGCACCGATTGCCACTAGTTGTACATAATCAAGCCTCCTCCACTGGAGAGCAATCCTGTGACGTCACCAATGTTTAAATCTTCCATTGTATTCCATGGTGGAAGATGAGTTGGCTATATTTATGCAACACCAACAAAAGATTGATCCCCCATTTATCATAAAAATTTAAACATGAAAGAAAGAAAAATCAATTAACTTGTATATATACCTGTCTCTAAGCTCTGAAAGGGCGTTCGCATTGTGCTTGATATCATAAAATGCAAGCATAAATACAGCAATTCATGATGTACCAATAAATTATGAAGCTCACCTAGTTTATCGTCAATTTCTTTTTGGGCTTTCTTTTGCTTCTCAGGGAAAGCAGCCATAAAATAGAGCATCCAAGTCAATGTAAACCTTGAGGTGTCGGTCCCAGCTGAAGAAAGACAAGACAGATGTGGAAACAATTTTAAAGGATTTCTCACTGAAGTTATTGGCAAGTGTGAGAATGATCCAAAAAAACAACTGTCAGTCATTTAGGGCTGTTCCATTTAAATGTTAGAGGGGGGTGGACAAGAGGTTTTTAAAACAGCGGAGGGGGGAGGGGGCTTCTCCAATAGAGAAAAAGAGGGGGAGGGCGGTGATTGACCAGTATTTTCTGGGTGGGGTCTGTCAAAAACCAAAAATGTGGGGTGGTGGGGGGTCTGTCAAAAAACCAAAAAGTGGGGTGGTGGGGGTTCTGAAAATTTCCTGTCCACCCCACTTTCTTTTTAAATGGAACCGCCCCTAGAACTTTTTAAGGGGGTCAGAGCAGAAAATTAAAAAACTCGGCCTTGTGGGACTTAAAATTATAAATCCCAAGTAATGCTCACCCAAGAACATATCACTAAGAACGGCGAGGAAATGCCGATCTTCCATTTTAACTGGACCGTCTTCACTCTCCTTCATTTCATCGTTCAGCTGAATGAGATAATCCGCAAGATCTCGTAAGTTATCTGTAAAAGTTAAAAACACAAATATGCATATTAAAATAATGTATAACTTCCATACTTATGCATATCATCCATGCAGACCTGTCAATCAATAGGCTTTCGTGTCCAATATGGCGGATACAAAAAAAATTGTTTTCTGACTGTCCTGACCTCTTAGACTCAGCTTTTAGCATTGTTTTGTTTTTTTCTTTTTATTCCATTTTAGGAAATCTATCTTGTGTCTTGCGTGTGAGTGACTTTTCACTTGCAGACCCACTCACTGAACCAATTTTTTTTTTTTAAAGTTAATAATTTAATTAGCAACAATTTTTTCACCCAAAAAAATAATGTTTGAGAATTAGCCCAATTTGTCTTACTTTTGTCAAAATTGTCTCTGTGATCATCAAGTATGTTGCCAATGAATCCGAAATATATCTTAGTGTCCCTTTTCATCTGTTTTTGGAATGCTGTCGGAATGAATTTAAATGCCGGCAGAATGTCTCCTAGAGCTGGGCTGGTGAAATTATTCTGGAAGTCTTCGATAATTCCGTGCAGTTTGAGAAATTCAGGATCTTCCAAGTCATACCTGGAACAAAGATCAAACAAGATATAAATTATGCAGTTTGTCAGTCAATCACTCAATCACTCAATCAATCAATCAATCAATCAATCAATCGGCCTGTTTCTATGACCGAAATACAGTCATTCTGAATAATATGGTTAGAAAGCTCAAAATGGGGCTGATCCATGATTTCTCAAAGGTGGTTGTGATGAGAGTGCACGCTAAGGGTGGAGCCCTACAAGGGTCATACATGCAATGAATATTGGCAATCAAAAGGGGGGGGAGGTAGGGTACGGCCAAGCATTGACATTGGATTACGGCTTGTTAAAAGGGCCCCAATAAAACTTATAAAGGCTGTACCATTTAAAAAAGAGGGGGGGGGGGGAGGTGGACCTAAAAATGTTTAGACCTTCACCCCTGACATCTGGTTTATGACAGACCCCAAATCATCCGGTCTGCCCCCCCCCCCCCCCCTTGCTTTTGTAATCTAGTAATTAGTGATTTCATTGAAATAATACCAATAAATTCACTCACTTCTTGCCGAAACAGACAGATGCTATTATGTTGTAGAAAATGAGGACAATAGGACGCCTGATATCCATAGGCTGACCATTTGATTTTCTGAAGATGTCGCTCACGATGCAAACACAATTGTCAAGAAGTTCTTGAAACTGGTTTCCCGATGCATATTTCCTGTGAAGCGGAAAAATCGTAAAATATTAATAAAATGTAAACATCTGAAAATTACAAGGAGTAAACTGATGAGTAGAAGCTCCTCAGACAAAACTTCATTAATGAGGCTGTTATTTGATTGAACAAATAGATTGTTATCCCAAACAGATATATCTTACAGAGTTGCCTAATTCCAGATAACACCAAAGAAGGTTGGCCCAACGTTAACCCAACATTCACCCAATGTCGGCCAGATATCAGGCATATCATAACATTAGTTAGGATGCCATATAATTCCTTACTGTCCTTTCAATCTTACCTTAAAGCAGCATGTAAAATTTTCCGTTGGTAACGCCATATTGGTGTAAAATCGCCAAACACAATATCAGATCGGCCGTACGATATGAAATCCACTGAAATTAAAACATGGCTTTAAATGTAAAATTATCAAAAAACCAATGGAATGGCAAGAAAATCTGCAGTGTTACAAGTAACAGTAACAAGCATTATTCAACTGCGATCATGAAATTCAGTTTTCTATGCTAATTACTATAAAACTCTTTGCTGCGAAATTGGAGTAACGTTTTTACACATAGTTTTACAGATGAATTTAACTGTTTATATAGGTAATATACTCTAAATGGTCTATAGAAAAGTAAAAAAAGCTAGAATTTGTTGAACATAATCATGGCAAAAGGAAATTAAATTTCCTGTTGTTAACATAACCCACAAAACCCTTTCTGTAGAGACTTGCAGATTAGTTTTAATTGATGGAGTTTGTCAGGAAGGACTGCAAAATTGAAATATTTACATGTCGCCATGTGAAACCTTCCGGCAAAGTCATCTTGCTTCTGAATAAAAGCCTCTCGTATCAAATCCATGTTGTTTAGCACTACTGCACCTCCATAGCCAAAAAGTCCTGTGAGAATAAAATCATATTTCTGTGATACCTTTATACACTTAGCCGGTTGGGCCCATCAAGAACTAACCTTTACCTACATTTATCTGTATAATAATCTATAAATTACATATCTTATTAATTGGATTACATTAATATTCACAAATAAAAACCGGACGTACCATTTTGAACATAAAATATATCACCATATTGTTTCTGCATGTCTGTATACACTCGGAAGTCATTTTTTAGCGCTACAAAAACAAGAGACATAATATACTCATATTTACTCTGTAAAACCAATTAATTAATTAATCAATCTATTAAATCAGATCTGAATGAGTACAGTTAAGCTGGTTTAATTAAAATGTTATGCGGGTCTGCCACTCCTGATTAAAGACTAAAAGGCAGGCAAAATATCTGTACCTGAAACAGCAGTGACCAGGGGCGGATCCAGAAATCTGGTGGAGGGGGGGGGAAGGATTGGTGTCCAACCAATTGTGTGTAACGTCTATCAAAACTTTGAAGACAGTATTAAAGTCACATACATGTATTTTTTTATTACTATTAAATTACTATGGGTATGAATTAAGGGGGTGGGTCTTGACCCCACTGGATCAACCCCTGATGAACTTGTTATAATTAACCCCAGATTTTGGTGATAAGTGTTGCCAACTCTCATGAAATTTTAGCGAACATCACAAAATTTCAACCAATAATTTAATTTAAATGGACCTCAAAATTGTAAATCTCACGAATTTTCTGTTCCAGGGTGCCCACATACAAGAATTCCCTACTTTTTGCAGATCAAAATCCAATTTTCCCATACCAGTTAAGGTAATGCCACAAAATCATCCATAACTTCAGAATTACCTGGATTTTTTAAAACACCTGTAAAAATGATGCCAAATATGTCTGCAATTCATATATTTCTGATTGCTGATGTGATCCAGAGTGGAGCCCCCATTTTGTTCAAGCTGTTATTTGAAAAAGACAAAACTTTCCAGACTACAGAGTAAATTTCCATACTTTTCCAGATGTTAAAAATGGGTTTTCCAAACTCCCTACATTTTCCAGGTTTCTCAGTACCGTGGGCACCCTGCAGTGACCAATGTTGGCAAACAGTAATAAGCATTATAAGTGCACTCATTTTAAACAGATCAGATTGTACTTAAAGTATTAAAACTCTAGGATATTTGTTGGCGGTTAGACTATGGTTTATGCAATCCCCTTGCACTTACATGGAATTGTGCCTATGACTGGCCACACTCTAGGCCCAGGTGGTAATTGAGGCTTTCTCTGTGATAACAACTTCACCACGAAAGCAGTTGACACAGCCGCCAAACCAAGTAGGACTCTTTCATCCTGGAACACACCGCTGACAACCGACATTTTGCCTGAAATTAAATCATTTAGAATTTGCATGTGGATTATAAAAAATAAGGTGTATCAACAATGATTAAGGCTGCATAATATATACAATGAAATTAATTCACTATACATCTGGAATCATTGTATATAAATTGTGATATATATGTATTATGATTTGTTTACTCGTGTGTGTTTTTGTCAATCCATGTTTATTTGTTTATGAGGTATGGAGTGACACATTAAATGTATTAATTTGTATACTATTAATGTCACTATAAGCAATAAAATATCCATAAATATCTACATATAGAAAAATTACCAATTATATCTTAATCAATTAATAATTAATGTCAGAAACAACAACAAATTTGCAGCTGTTTTGCATGAGCAATGATCATGTGCAGTTATCATATCGTTATTTTATATTAGCAAAATTTTGCTTACTGATTCAGATATTTAGCAGAACAGTGCTACATTGGAACATCACACAAATTTATACATTCAAGCTTCTACTATCTAGAAACACGTACATCATAGTCACACAACCTGCCTATAGGCTTGCTTGAAAAAATGACAGCAATGTTTTGGTCTAGTTACAGCTTTATCTGTAATACTGACAATATTGCAGTTTCAATATTGTAAACATTGCTATCTGAATGTAAACAAGAATGCTGCATTAGCAATCAGCCTCTTTAAATAATTAATATATGAATTAATTAACAATGCTATGGACAATGTCACATACCTTGTTTGTACAGATTCGGATAGCTATTTGATGAGCTACATAAGCTGCAGTTCTGCTGCAGTTCGAATCTGGCAATGTTCTGCAGGCCACTCCAGGGCCAGCTCTATAAACAGACCACAGCTTTCTGGGACATGCGACCTACAGACACTGCTGCCATCTAGCAGCACCAGTTCTGGTGCTATTTATAGCACACAGTCCATCATGGCAAAATCATGATCATTGAATTTGGATCAAAATGCCCAATTTTTTTTAATTTCATAGAAAAACAGACCAACATTTGTATCCTATGAACTTTATACATCTTAGAATTTACAAACAAACAATTACATTTACTTATATGAAACAAGTTGCGTTGGTCAATTATTATTGAGGTTTTTAGTTTTGCTGCAAATTTATTTACTAGAATCAATAAAATATATATATAATATATATATAATTATTGACTGAGTATTATTGAGTGAGTACTGATCAAATTCAGAGGAGCCTGATATTATTGCTAAAATTTTACATATGACCTCTCTGACCAAACAAGTCATTTGATGGGCTTCTGATCATGTTGATTAGACAATATTACACAAGATTATAAAATGTGTGCTAACTAACTTACCCTACAGTGTGGGGGAGTAAATTTTACAATGGACTTTTCAGTACAAACAAACCAACAATGACTTAACTGAATGTTGTGAAACAGATTATAGACAAACTATAAACTATTAGTTGTAAAATGGGTCATTATTACATTATTCCAACTAAGAATGGCTTCACAGAAGAACAAAAGGCAAAGGGTGGCAGATCTGCTATGTGCCAAAATTGATCCCAGAATCATCTCTGACATAGTTGGCGTGAGCTTGAAGACTGTGTGCAACATCAAAAGTCGGTGAACACTGGGAATGGTATTCAAAGGAAGCCTGGCAGTGGTGGAGCCAACAAAAAGAGGACTCCAGATTTCTTGAATGCCCTCAAGGCCAAGGTTGCAGAGGACCCAACGACCTCAATGCGTAAGATGGCTGCTGAGCTGGAGGTGGACCCCAAGACAGTCAGAATGTCCATGCATGTTGATCTGGGCTTGAAGTCATATGCCAGGACTCCAAGGCACCTCCCGACAGAGTCCATGAAGCGAGGAGACTAGCGAGGTCCAAGAAAGTGCTGAAGTACCTCAGACAGCATGGGTCCACAGTCAAAGTTTTCTCTGACGAGAAGATCTTTACAGTAGATGCTGTTGTGAACAGGCGAAACAACGGATGCCTTGCAGAGTCAAAAGCTGAAGTCAAGGGCACCTTTTGGACCAAGCATCCAGCCAGATCATGGTCTTGGACGTCGTGGCCTCTGACGGCAAGAAGATGCCCCCCCTACTTCTTCAAGCCTGGACAAAGAGTGGGTGCAGATGCCTACTACAAGGTCCTGAGGTACCACATTTTGCCATGGCTCAAGGCCAACTGCCCTGAGGGAAACTTTGTGTGGACCCAGGATGGTGCCCCATGCCAAACAGACAAGAAGGTGCAGCAATTCTGCAAAACCAACTTTGCAGACTTCTGACCTGCAGATTTCTTGCCCCCCTCCAGCCCAGACCTGAACCCACTTGACTTTGCTGTGTGGGGCTTTTTGGAGCATGCAACCAACAAGACTTACCACCCCAACATTAACTCACTCAAGGCTACCATCATGGAAGATCGAGTGGATTAAAATGTCTGAGGATTTTGTTGTGCAGAGCTGTAGAGTTTTTCGACACCACATAGAGTCTGTAATTGCGAATAATGGTGGACACATTGAGTAAAAGGATTGGTGGGTTCAGTCATTCATGTATAATAAGCAAGTTTTTGAAGGTCACAGCACTTTTTGTAAATTTTGTTCCCCCACCCTGTACACCTAGTTCTCCTTACACTTAGTGAACCAAGTCAAAGTACCAATATTACTGCTTCAGTATCTCCTTGTCCACAGGCTCCATCCACACAAGGGGATGTGGCTACGACTACTGCTGAGGTGAACCCCAGTGGTCCTACCCTCCCAAATGTTGAAATGGCACCATGTTATGCTTCAGCTGGTGATCCTAAATTACCCTCAGGCAAGTCCCAACCCTGAAGATCACGAAATTCTAGCTCTGATGATGAAGACCTTACTGCAGATCAGCATCTAATCAGGGTTCTCAGTTACCCCACTGGTGGTTATTCATCAGTTCATGATGGTGTGGTGGAACATACTACCCTAACAGCCCTAAAGCTGCTTGCTGACCAAAACCAGACATGATCATGTGCATGTCAAATGCTGTCAGCCAGATCTAAAATGCTGTATGCCACCTCGCCCAAAGCAGTATTTACCAATGCTGCGGATGTGAGATGGATTATTGAACCGTACTTGTTTAGTAAGAAGCAATATCTTGCTCTATTAACACTCGTCCTGCATGACATGCTTTCTTTGCTTAAAACTTGCAAAACTATGCAGAAAACTTCCTCATTCAAGGGTACAGACTTATGATGCTCTCTTTCTCTACACCTATCATTTTCCTGTACACTAGCTAGCCATACTTATTATCCAAACTATATATTATGTTCAAATGTTGTTAACTTCAATTACCCCCCATACACCAAGTATACCTAGCTATCCTTGCACCTAGAACTCTCTACACCTAATGCTCCCTACACCCAGTGCTCCCTATACCGAGCTCTCCCACCTAGTGTTCCCTATACTTAGCTTTCACGACACCTAATTCTCCCTATATCTAGCTCACCCTATACCTAGTACTCCCAACACCCAGTACTCTTTATACCTAGCTAGCCCTATATCTAGCTCTCCCTATACACACATCTTCCTACAGCTTGCGCTCCCTATACTATAGCTAAACTTAGCTCTCCCTGCACCTGGCTCTTGCACCTACACCTTGCTCTCTCTATCCAAAGCTTACCCTACGCCCAGCACTCCCTATCTGTTTCTCCTTACACCTACTGTAGCTCTCCTGCCAACTAGCTTTCCCTACATCTAACTCCCTTAGCGCTCTCTATACCTAGTGCTCCCTAGACCTATATAGTGCTTCCTACAACAATACTATGTCACGATATATCACCGCATGAGCTGCCTTAGTGTCTTTTAGATGTCCTTTGAATTGCCGCTAGAGCTGTCCCCTGATGCTCCTGGCCCCAGGGTCAGCAACCTGCTGAGAGGTGAAAAGCTTTTTCTAAGACGAAAACAGGACATAGACCATTGTTCCCAAAGGGAATTTAATTTGGCAGAAAATCAAAGCTGCCGAAAACGAACGACAAGCTCTTATTCGAGTGGAAATTTGAAAATTCCAAAACAGCCAGAAGAACACCCCCCCCCCCCCCAAAAAAGGCAATACAATTAATGTATATGTTGTATAAATATATGTGTGTGTAATAATCATAAGATACATTATTTTCCCGCCGGGCAAAGATCACTATGGGAAATTGCTCAAGCACCGCTTCCACTTGTGAAGATGAAGATACATCATACATGTCTGAAAAATATTTAGCTCCAGCTTCAGCCTAGCTGTGGCAGTGCATCTTCCTGAAGCAAGTCCGCCTCCTCCGCGAATCTGCGGTGAATGGCCTTGCTAGAATTCTCAGCAGTTCTGCAGATTTTTTAGCCACGGCGTTCCAGCAGTAAATAGGCATGCGACTATTTGGTCAACTAATGCAAGCGACGCACTCAGTTTTTAACCGTCACTGGAGGCCACATTGCTGCCCTAAATATAGATGCATTGTGTAAACGCTAACACTGATTCGGCACTCCACAGATCTTCGCGACCAATCACAAAGATATGCATAAGCCAGGTAATCGAGCCCATTTCTAGCAAGGTCGCCTATCGTAGCTATTCGGGGAAGGAAGATGGTGGCAGTAACAGTGCATGTTACATGCAAGTTTTAGGGATGTGCATAGGAACATGTTTGTAATAGACACTATAGTTGACCTTTCGCTGACCTGATAATAATTAAGTTAGGCCTACATGTCGGCCAAATAAACAAATGATAGATCACATACTGGAGTTAAATTTGGCCAACCTGGCTAGAACAAGGCTCTGCTAATTCCATCCAGCAGAGATGTAGCTCATAACATAACAACATTTACACCACCCAACTACAAAAAAACACGAACATCACAGAAATTCTGGTTTACACATTTACTGAATAGCAAACATGCATAACATTAACAGTTTATATTAAAGCCGTGAGAAATAACAACACTTTCACAATTTCACAACCAGCTTACACTAGCACAAATTAACTAGTCATTTAAAAACAATTATTTCTGTAAAATTTAATATAATACATAAATCTACAAAATAATTTTCAACAGTACAAATAACTAGCTTCAAATTTGCATGGATTTCATCATTTTTTTAGAAATAAATTTAATACACAGTATTAAAGCTTATTAATGATTTATACATGATTCATCATATAAAATCATAATACAATAATAATAAAGCACAATAGAAGAAATAATTTGCTTGTATATAAGCCATATATTTTATGTTTATGTTGCCATGCTACTACATAAGTACCTGTCCATTTACAAAGCTATGATAAAATGTGATACACTGGCAGGGACCATGTTTGCCTTGATGACACTGAAAAAATTTACGAAATGCAAGGTTTCTGCATATTGATATGGTCATGCATTATATACACTCCGGGTCATTGAAATTCCCCAGGTCATCAAAATTCACCAGGTCATCGAAGTTCACCAGGTCATTGAAATTCACCAGGTCATTGAAATTCACCAGGTCATACTCTAATTAAATTATCACAAACACTTCTAAGATGCCTGTTGAAGTTTTAAGAAATAGTCAATGACGTGAAAAGTTAGTTTAGTAACAAATTATAAGATGGCAAGGTGCTTAATTTTGATTGTCGAGGGTGGTGAATTTCTATAACCTGGTGAATTTCGATGACCTGAGTGCAGTAAGTCACTACCACTAATCGCTATGGTTCTCTTCTCAAGCGAAATAAATTTAAATACTAAATTCTGTATAATACTGGAAAAGTATTGACATCAAAGCACCTCTGAGCAGTGTTCCTGCATTTTTCAGAAACACTACACTAGGACAATGAATTTCGCCACAATCAGCAAAATTCGCCACTCATGAAACTCCCAAAATAATGCAATATCATTTTGTAAATTTAATGATTTTTGTTAAACTAGGTTTTAAATAATTGGCAATGTTTTAATACTACGACAATCCACAAATAGCCAATTTAGATGCACTTTAGAAGGTGGCCAAATTTAGCTGATTGTGGCGAAGTTTGCTGATTCCGAGTACCTCAGACTAAGTTTACATAAAAAATCCACAGAACCTTCGCATGGATCATAAATCTTCGTAAAATTTGTTAACGTTCTTTAATGACTACATTGAATCCTACAGGCATCACATTGTTCAGACTTGGTATTATATCCAAATTGGCCATCTCCCCGGGTGCCACTTCAAATGTGAAACGCTGAAGCAGCATTCCTAGAATTGTGTGCAGTTCCGATTTGGCAAATGCTTCTCCGGCACACTGGCGCCGCCCAGTGGAAAACGGCAAGAAGTTCTCTGGCTTCGGAGCCAGGTTTCCTTTTTCGTCTATGAAACGTTCCGGCCGGAATTCTTCAGGGTTATCCCAAAATAATGGATCGTTGTGAATCCTGTACAAATTTGGCATGACCATTATGCCTTTTGGTATCTCGTACCCACCTAAAATATAGAAAAATATCACTGACCAGTGGTAAAACTGCAGAAGTGAATAATCGTGTTTTCATGAAATAATAGCAAATATACAGCAACAGAGCTAAGTATGGTGGAGCGGAGGGGTGGTGGGGGGGGGGGGGGGACTGGATGTTTTTTGAAACAGTGGCGTCATTCCCAGTAAACAAGTGGGGAGGGGGTTGGTCAGCCTTTTATTTTCTTAATAATTCTAAAAATAAAAAGGCAAGGGAAGGGGTATCTGTTTTTTGAGGAAACAAAAGGAGGAGAGGAGCCTTAAAATTTTTCATTGAACAGCCTGAATCACAATTTGAAGGTCACATTTCCAAATATTTTCTTCAAGCCAGCTGTTACCTACAGCTTCCTTATTACATTGACAGACTCACCGACAGTTGTATCGCAAGTGGTTTCATGTGGAATAGCCATAGGCGCTGGACTTCGCATTCTTAATGTTTCGTATAGAATCGCCTCGCAGTACGGAATATTGATTCTGTTACTTGTTGTTATTGCTGCATTTCTTCCTGAAGATATCACAAGAAAGATACTTATAAATTTCTTTCCACAAACACCGCTGATGACAATAGGGGACTTTCACTTAGGTATGCATTGTTGTACTAGTTTCACCGGAACAAGAGCATTTGCTGTGACGTCACAGGTCTGTTTACAATACATGACGTCACCACAGCCCAATTATTGATGACATCATCTAGTATTGTGCATTGGTGATGTCATGTTGCATAATTTGCACCGATTGCCACTAGGTGTACATAATCAAGCCTCCTCCACTGGAGAGCAATCCTGTGACGTCACCAATGTTTAAATCTTCCATTGTATTCCATGGTGGAAGATGAGTTGGCTATATTTATGCAACACCAACAAGAGATTGATCCCCCATTTATCATAAAAATTTAAACATGAAAGAAAGAAAAATCAATTAACTTGTATATATACCTGTCTCTAAGCTCTGAAAGGGCGTTCGCATTGTGCTTGATATCATAAAATGCAAGCATAAATACAGCAATTCATGATGTACCAATAAATTATGAACCTCACCTAGTTTATCGTCAATTTCTTTTTGGGCTTTCTTTTGCTTCTCAGGGAAAGCAGCCATAAAATAGAGCATCCAAGTCAATGTAAACCTTGAGGTGTCGGTCCCAGCTGAAGAAAGACAAGACAGATGTGGAAACAATTTTAAAGGATTTCTCACTGAAGTTATTGGCAAGTGTGAGAATGATCCAAAAAAACAACTGTCAGTCATTTAGGGCTGTTCCATTTAAATGTTAGAGGGGGGTGGACAAGAGGTTTTTAAAACAGCGGAGGGGGGAGGGGGCTTCTCCAATAGAGAAAAAGAGGGGGAGGGCGGTGATTGACCAGTATTTTCTGGGTGGGGTCTGTCAAAAACCAAAAATGTGGGGTGGTGGGGGGTCTGTCAAAAAACCAAAAAGTGGGGTGGTGGGGGTTCTGAAAATTTCCTGTCCACCCCACTTTCTTTTTAAATGGAACCGCCCCTAGAACTTTTTAAGGGGGTCAGAGCAGAAAATTAAAAAACTCGGCCTTGTGGGACTTAAAATTATAAATCCCAAGTAATGCTCACCCAAGAACATATCACTAAGAACGGCGAGGAAATGCCGATCTTCCATTTTAACTGGACCGTCTTCACTCTCCTTCATTTCATCGTTCAGCTGAATGAGATAATCCGCAAGATCTCGTAAGTTATCTGTAAAAGTTAAAAACACAAATATGCATATTAAAATAATGTATAACTTCCATACTTATGCATATCATCCATGCAGACCTGTCAATCAATAGGCTTTCGTGTCCAATATGGCGGATAAAAAAAAATTGTTTTCTGACTGTCCTGACCTCTTAGACTCAGCTTTTAGCATTGTTTTGTTTTTTCTTTTTATTCCATTTTAGGAAATCTATCTTGTGTCTTGCGTGTGAGTGACTTTTCACTTGCAGACCTACTCACTGAACCAATTTTTTTTTTTTAAAGTTAATAATTTAATTAGCAACAATTTTTTCACCCAAAAAAATAATGTTTGAGAATTAGCCCAATTTGTCTTACTTTTGTCAAAATTGTCTCTGTGATCATCAAGTATGTTGCCAATGAATCCGAAATATATCTTAGTGTCCCTTTTCATCTGTTTTTGGAATGCTGTCGGAATGAATTTAAATGCCGGCAGAATGTCTCCTAGAGCTGGGCTGGTGAAATTATTCTGGAAGTCTTCGATAATTCCGTGCAGTTTGAGAAATTCAGGATCTTCCAAGTCATACCTGGAACAAAGATCAAACAAGATATAAATTATGCAGTTTGTCAGTCAATCACTCAATCACTCAATCAATCAATTAATCAATCAATCAATCGGCCTGTTTCTATGACCGAAATAGTCATTCTGAATAATATGGTTAGAAAGCTCAAAATGGGGCTGATCCATGATTTCTCAAAGGTGGTTGTGATGAGAGTGCACGCTAAGGGTGGAGCCCTACAAGGGTCATACATGCAATGAATATTGGCAATCAAAAGGGGGGGAGGTAGGGTACGGCCAAGCATTGACATTGGATTACGGCTTGTTAAAAGGGCCCCAATAAAACTTATAAAGGCTGTACCATTTAAAAAAGAGGGGGGGGAGGTGGACCTAAAAATGTTTAGACCCTCACCCCTGACATCTGGTTTATGACAGACCCCAAATCATCCGGTCTGCCCCCCCCCCCACCCCCCCCCCCCCCCCGCTTTTGTAATCTAGTAATTAGTGATTTCATTGAAATAATACCAATAAATTCACTCACTTCTTGCCGAAACAGACAGATGCTATTATGTTGTAGAAAATGAGGACAATAGGACGCCTGATATCCATAGGCTGACCATTTGATTTTCTGAAGATGTCGCTCACGATGCAAACACAATTGTCAAGAAGTTCTTGAAACTGGTTTCCCGATGCATATTTCCTGTGAAGCGGAAAAATCGTAAAATATTAATAAAATGTAAACATCTGAAAATTACAAGGAGTAAACTGATGAGTAGAAGCTCCTCAGACAAAACTTCATTAATGAGGCTGTTATTTGATTGAACAAATAGATTGTTATCCCAAACAGATATATCTTACAGAGTTGCCTAATTCCAGATAACACTAAAGAAGGTTGGCCCAACAATGGCCCAACATCCACCCAATGTCGGCCAGATATCGGGCATATCATAACATTAGTTAGGATGCCATATAATTCCTTACTGTCCTTTCAATCTTACCTTAAAGCAGCATGTAAAATTTTCCGTTGGTAACGCCATATTGGTGTAAAATCGCCAAACACAATATCAGATCGGCCGTACGATATGAAATCCACTGAAATTAAAACACGGCTTTAAATGTAAAATTATCAAAAAACCAATGGAATGGCAAGAAAATCTGCAGTGTTACAAGTAACAGTAACAAGCATTATTCAACTGCGATCATGAAATTCAGTTTTCTATGCTAATAACTATAAAACTCTTTGCTGCGAAATTGGAGTAACGTTTTTACACATAGTTTTACAGATGAATTTAACTGTTTATATAGGTAATATAATCTAAATGGTCTATAGAAAAGTAAAAAAAGCTAGCATTTGTTGAACATAATCATGGCAAAAGGAAATTAAATTTCCTGTTGTTAACATAACCCACAAAACCCTTTCTGTAGAGACTTGCAGATTAGTTTTAATTGATGGAGTTTGTCAGGAAGGACTGCAAAATTGAAATACTTACATGTCGCCATGTGAAACCTTCCGGCAAAGTCATCTTGCTTCTGAATAAAAGCCTCTCGTATCAAATCCATGTTGTTTAGCACTACTGCACCTCCATAGCCAAAAAGTCCTGTGAGAATAAAATCATATTTCTGTGATACCTTTATACACTTAGCCGGTTGGACCCATCAAGAACTAACCTTTACCTACATTTATCTGTATAATAATCTATAAATTACATATCTTATTAATTGGATTACATTAATATTCACAAATAAAAACCGGACGTACCATTTTGAACATAAAATATATCACCATATTGTTTCTGCATGTCCGTATACACTCGGAAGTCATTTTTCAGCGCTACAAAAACAAGAGACATAATATACTCATATTTACTCTGTAGAACCAATTAATTAATTAATCAATCTATTAAATCAGATCTGAATGAGTACAGTTAAGCTGGTTTAATTAAAATGTTATGCGGGTCTGCCACTCCTGATTAAAGACTAAAAGGCAGGCAAAATATCTGTACCTGAACAGCAGTGACCAGGGGCGGATCCAGAAATCTGGTGGAGGGGGGGGGGGAAGGATTGGTGTCCAACCAATTGTGTGTAACGTCTATCAAAACTTTGAAGACAGTATTAAAGTCACATACATGTATTTTTTTTATTACTATTAAATTACTATGGGTATGAATCAAGGGGGTGGGTCTTGACCCCACTGGATCAACCCCTGATGAACTTGTTATAATTAACCCCAGATTTTGGTGATAAGTGTTGCCAACTCTCATGAAATTTTAGCGAACATCACAAAATTTCAACTAATAATTTAATTTAAATGGACCTCAAAATTGTAAATCTCACGAATTTTCTGTTCCAGGGTGCCCACATACAAGAATTCCCTACTTTTTGCAGATCAAAATCCAATTTTCCCATACCAGTTAAGGTAATGCCACAAAATCATCCATAACTTCAGACTTACCTGGATTTTTTAAAACACCTGTAAAAATGATGCCAAATATGTCTGCAATTCATATATTTCTGATTGCTGATGTGATCCAGAGTGGAGCCCCCATTTTGTTCAAGCTGTTATTTGAAAAAGACAAAATTTTCCAGACTACAGAGTAAATTTCCATACTTTTCCGGATGTTAAAAATGGGTTTTCCAAACTCCCTACATTTTCCAGGTTTCTCAGTACCGTGGGCACCCTGCAGTGACCAATGTTGGCAAACAGTAATAAGCATTATAAGTGCACTCATTTTAAACAGATCAGATTGTACTTAAAGTATTAAAACTCTAGGATATTTGTTGGCGGTTAGACTATGGTTTATGCAATCCCCTTGCACTTACATGGAATTGTGCCTATGACTGGCCACACTCTAGGCCCAGGTGGTAATTGAGGCTTTCTCTGTGATAACAACTTCACCACGAAAGCAGTTGACACAGCCGCCAAACCAAGTAGGACTCTTTCGTCCTGGAACACACCGCTGACAACCGACATTTTGACTGAAATTAAAATCATTTAGAATTTGCATGTGGATTATAAAAAATAAGGTGTATTAACAATGATTAAGGCTGCATAATACATACAATGAAATTAATTCACTATACATCTGGAGTCATTGTATATAAATTGTGATATATATGTATTATGATTTGTTTATTCGTGTGTGTTATTGTCAATCCATGTTTATTTGTTTATGGGGTATGGAGTGGCACAGTAAATGTATTAATTTCTATACTATTAATGTCACTATAAGCAATAAAATATCCATAAATATCTACATACAGAAAAATCACCAATTATATCTTAATCAATTATTAATAAATGTCAGAAACAACAACAAATTTGCAGCTGTTTTGCATGAGCACTGATCATGTGCAATTATCATATCGTTATTTTATATTAGCAAAATTTTGCTTACTAATTCATTGCAATTTCATCTCAGATACATTGGAACATCACACAAATTTATACATTCAAGCTTCTATCTACACAGAAATGGTACTACATACATCATAGTCACACAAACTGCCTATAGGCTTGCTTGAAAAAATGACAGCAATGTTTCGGTCTAACTACAGCTTTATCTGTGATACTGATAATATTGCAGTTTCAATATGGTAAACATTGCTATCTGAATGTAAACAAGAATGCTGCATTAGTAATCAGCCTCTTTAAATAATTAATATATGAATTAATGTACATGCTTAATATGGACACATACCTTGTTTGTACAGATTCGGATATAGCTATTGATCAGCTACATAAGCTGCAGTTCTGCTGCAGTTCGAATTAGGCAATGTTCTGCAGGCCACTCCAGACCCAGCTCTATAAATAGGCCACAGCTTTCTGGGACATGCCACCTACAGACACTGCTGCCATCTAGCAGCACCAGTTCTGATGCTATTTATAGCAACATCATGGCAAAATCATGATCATTGAATTTGGATCAAAATGCCCAATTTTTTTAAAAAATCATAAAACAGACCAACATTTGGATCTATGAAACGTTACACATCTTAGAATTAAAAACATTTATATTTACTTATATGATACAAGTTGTGTTGGTCAATTAAAAACAATTATTATAGATTTTTTTAGTTTTGCAAATTTATTAAACAGATTTAATAAAAAAGAACATGAAACGATGCACATATATACATATATATAATTATTGACTGAGTATTAAGTGAGTACTTATCAAATTCAGAGGAGCCTAATATTATTGCTAAAATAGTACATATGACCTCTCTGACCAAACAAGTCATTTGATGGGCTTCTGATCATGTGGATTAGACAAGATTATAAAATGTGTGGAAACTAGAAAACTATACTTTGACTAAAAATAATTATTATATCTGGGACATGCGACCTACAGACGCTGCTGCCATCTAGCAGCACCAGTTCTGGGTCTATTTATAGCACACAGTCAATCAAAGTTACAGAAAAATACCTTGTCATTATTAAGCAAAATAATAACAATAGCAATAACTATAAAACACCTTTTTCAGTGTTCCAGCTGGGATTTGAAATGGGCATGGCGCACAAGGATATTAGGACACCTAAATAGAGGCATACAGGGCACCCAGCTAGTTGAAAAGCAAAAAATTAAAAATAAATAAAAGGTTTTTCACTTTATTTCGGGCACAACATTGAGAAAAACAGGCATGGTGCAACGCGTTGGGCAAGGCGCCGTGCCATTCTCAAATGGCCTAGCTGGAACCCTGTTGTTATTTGCGACTTTCATGTTCATTCGTCAAAATATCACAGTATAATAATTTTAATTACAAAGAACAAAAAGCTAACAAAATTCAAAAATTGAATTCCAAACGTTCATATTATCCAACAATATAATTCATAGAAATTCATAAATAAACTGTTTCTTAATAATGTCATTCCAATTCCATTGTTTCCGCAGCCTCAGTCTGGTCAGAGGTCGAGTCTGACTTTTTCTTTGTTTGCTTACGAGGTTTCTTCGCGACTGTAGCGTTTTTTTTCGTATTGATTCCAAGTTCGGCGTAACTTTCTTCTAGGTAATTCAGCTACAAGAAAAGTAGAAAACAGAGGTTGTTAAAAGGTGAAACCAACCACAATGGTTACTTTGGTTAGTCAGCATAAGTTGACAACATGTAGTGCAAGTAAAGATATAGAATATAGATATATAATTATTATTATATTTTATAGTACATTTACTGTATATAAAACATTCAATTGCACTTGACAGTGTAAAGATATAGATATAGAAAGTGCAGCCCTCTCAGGCAAGTTCTTGCTGCTATCAAAGGCTGATTGATGAGGTGAGAAAAGGCACTGCACTTTTAAACATACTTAAAACAAAAAATTTCTCTTTTTATGCAGGTCTACTATTCAGAGTTTGCCAACAAATCAGACAAAAATTCTTAAATCCAAATATAGATTTCACAAATATTAATTGTTACTGATCATTAGTATATTTATATTATATATAAACTGTCCTTGCAGCCATGAAATAAATTCAGGAATCTTACTAATGATGGACTCTTTCGAGCAAGTAATTTGATGTCATCCAGTTGAATGGTTGTCCTCTTTGCATGCCTGAGGAAATAAAGTGAACCAATATAAGTTACAATTCTCTCACTGCATAGAATTGAATTAATAACAGTATATTCTATAATCATATAAGACCAGAATTGGTATAATGCGAATACAGCGAATGAAAAGTTAAAATCCGCTTCTCCCTCACACCTTTCTGGCTATGTCCCCTGAGCCATAATATGAATGTGATACAGGGTTCCAACAGAAATCATGAAATTTATTCCATGACTTTTCCATGACCATTCACAGAATTTCCCTGACCTTCTTTCAATAAAATCTGCACAACAAAGTCAACAATTGCTAATTATAACGGCCTCCACACACCCTTACAGCCGTCCTCACAACCCTTTCTTAGAGCAGACAATACTTTTCCATGACCCTTTTCTAAAATTTCCATAATTCCATGACTTTTCCATGACAACCAATTTTTCCAAGATTTTCCATGACTGTGGGAACCCTGCTAATATTACTTCATAACCTGCATTTTGTAACAATTAATCATATTTACTTGGCAAACATTTCAGCATCCTGGGTCAGAGTCTGACTGTATTTGAAAGTTGATTCCGACAACACGGCAATAAACTGACGACTGAACTCCATGTCATTCTGTTGTCCAACCTGTTCACAGATTTTACCAACTGTGTAATGCACAGCAGCGTTCAGCCTCTGCAATAAAAAGATTTAGCTGCATAAAATTTTAAATATCAACATTGAATATTGATATATCAGCCTACAGCGAGGTACTCAGCCCGATGAAAAATAGCTAATTGTCAGATTGCCTTGACACCATATTATATATAAGGCCAAATCATGGCAAATGAATAAAACTGTTTGGTTCCGACTTCATAGCCCTCAAAAAGTATATACATAGGGTCAGTAGATCTGCCATATAATCTTCCTTTTTTATTATTAATATAATTGAAAAGTAAATCTTGACAAGTCCATAAAAAAGGTTAGGCCTTAGGTAGTAGGGTTTTACATTGAGTCGGTAGGAGATCAGAACCAAAGTCCAAACAATTTGTTTCATTCAGCTTAATTGCAAGTTTAACTTATAAGCGATTAATTCAAACTGCAAGTATAGAGGTGAAAATCACATACAATTTAAGATTAGAGACTAGCATGTTAGCTTTAAAACTCTCAGTCACACTTGCTGTCACTGCACTTAGTGTCACTGTCACTTAGTGAACTCCAGTGACAATTTCAGTACACAGCATGGGTTTTAAAATTCTGAATTGATCATGCACCTGTGCATAGGCCAGTTGTTGTTCATCTTCAGTCTCCTCCATCACAACAGAGTCTGGCAGAGATTGTGATTACACTGATTCAGTTTCAGGTTCCCGCCAAATGCACTAATCTGCAAAAGCAAAAGTGTGGGGTTGCAAATAAATTTTTATCATGTTTTATATCAACAATGATCAATGAACAATGTGATGTATTTAATTTAATTGTATATTTATCATATATATGTGTTTAAACTGTCTAAATTGTGAACATAAATCAATCAGTGAAATACATTTTTCCAACCACTTGACTACTGCAGATAATCTTTGTCAAGGACTCTAGTGATCTTTTGACTGACGGTGGAAGAGGGCTGAAAAAAAGGAAAATATTTTGATATAAAACTACGCATTAGATGAAAAATACAGTGTGTAATGAAGAGGATGCTCTAGGCTTCACAAGGTACACAATTAGGTGGTTTTTGTGGCTTTCAATGAACATGTTTTGTTCTGGAAGGATCACGATCTTTCATAACAAAAACAACGTGGTTGACCGGACCCCTATCACGTCTGACACTTGAGTGCTGAGAATTAAACAACCTGCATTGACAGCTATCAAAACTGACAATTGTAGCCTCATGATGTTTAGATCAATGACAACATGAGTGAGCGATTTAGTTAAATTGCAATTACTAGCATTACTGACACAGTGACAGTACTGTACAAATGTACATGATGTGACATGTCTGAGCCCTTAATGGTGAAGTTATGCAACTGATGCAATATTTAAACCAAAATTCTGAAAATATTTTGCTTGCTGTCACACTAAGAAAACTTTCCCTGACATTGCATCCGGGGTTCGACCATTTCCAGACTATGTGTAATAGATTTTGGATTCCGTGCTCCGACCACTTTCATAGTTTACAAGTCATGATACAAAGAAGAACCGCTGTAATTATCTTCTTTTTTTGTATAATAACATGTACAACACTAGCTACTAGTGGTTGAAGCACGGAATCAAACAAATAATTATAATATTATTCCATGGCCACTCAGCCAGACAAGACGATTCATCAAAAGTTGCGCCTGCTGAATGGCGCAAAGGCGTTGCAACCGACTTTTTTTTTTGGACAGCAAGTTTTCTTAGTGTGTCAAGTCTCTAGATCTGAAAAATCCGTTCTGATACTGACCAACATTGTTTCATTCTTACAGTTCTAAAAATTGCATGTATACATCACTATTAGCGATTATCATGACTAGTGCCATTAGTTTTAAATTAAGAACAAAATCAACTTTGTGTATGTATTGCAGGTATCTAGAGATTAGGCTCTGAGATGTCTGCAGAAGTTGGCCACGGATTCAGCTCAATGGAAAGTTCCCGGAATTTAGGGAACGGCCGGCAGTCGCCAACGTCTCCTCTGAAACTCTTTGGTCAGGCAAAGAAGAAGATCAACGAAATCTTCATCAACATTGGAGATTATATTTTGGAAACTTCAAAATTTGTAGATGGTATGTTGATTGTTGCCATTGAATTTTGCATGCGTGACTCGTCATCAATATTATTTAGCTATATGCACCGATATTTGTTGCAGTTAATTTGATTGATTTCGGTAGATGCTTAATATATGCTTGCTGAAGTATATTTTTCTTTCATTTTTATTTTCAGTTGTTACTGCTGTAGTAAAACAAGAACATTATAAAGGTAAATAATTGGGTTGTAAGTTTCACAAAAACCGTTATTTGAAATTGGCCATGATTTATTACTACTATCAGTATATATATGTCAAATACTACAACTTATTTCTGTTCGACTATCGACATATTAATTTATAGATGTCCCCTTGAGGATTTATCTTGGAATGATTTGCTGTTGCTTGTTTATGTGCCAAGCCGGTCTTGCTTACTTTTGTTTGTGATGTGACTGAAATTATCATGTTAGAGTTCTCACTGCGGATTTACCATGGTTCAAATTATTACTTTTTTCAGATGTGAACGCGATGCCAGCAATAGTGTCTGATGTCCAGCTTGACCAGGTCCGGTCGTACCTTGATAAGGTGAAAGGAATCCGTGAAATGCTGGCTAGGGACCGTATGAAAGTAGTTTTCTTTGGCAGGTAAGCATCCAGAAATTAGTTTGGAAATATTCATAAGCCTGACAAGTGGATATATAATGTTTAATGTGGAGTTCAGTTTTTAATCCATGATCCGCCGATTTCCATGATTTTATTATTAACATATCTGTATGGTGCTGCCACCTGTTGATTATGAGCATTCTCTGTTGCGACAAATCTAAGGACTGATATTAACATAAGTTGGTCCCTTCCTCCGCACGAGTGCATAGGAGTCGGTCTTGGTCGCCATTAACAAGTGACTTTCAGTCAGGATCTTGACTGTTTTCTGATTGGCTGATTGTTTTCTGGTGTTTGATTGGCTAATTGTTTGGGGGCGTGTCCAAGTCAACCTACCAGAGAGCACGACGCAATGACGTGGTAATCTTTGCAATGACCAATCGTAGCCCTGCTTATCCTCTGCCAATCTCAAACCATGAAAGAAATGCTAGCGACCAGTCTCACTACAGTGTAGGAGACTGCGGTTCCAGTGCTAATATTAACACTGCAGGTGATCACGGAAAACTGTGGATCACTGCAAACAACACACAAATTTCATATTGAGGCCTGTTTACTAGGGCTGTACACCTTTATCTTCAAAACGATACAATAGGTATCATGATATGTATCATTAAACTATGTCAGTTAGAAAAAATAAAAATATATATCATAAAACCTGCAATACGCTAATGTAATGGAAAGAGACTATTGATTTTAACAAATCTTTTTTATAACCTTGTGTTTTCCTCATGTAATTAGAGTGAGAGGATGTTTTCCTTTGAAAGCACTCAAAACATCTGGGCATCACGTGTTTTTTGCCAAAAACGCCGATCTGCGTATCGTTAAAGTATATCGTCATTATTACATAACGGTTATCAATACCCATATGTTATCCTATTACCGGTACAAACGTTATATTGAGAACCGGTGTACAGCCAGGCCTGCGCGTAAGCAAAAAGACGGTAACCCACACATCGTTCTCCTGAAAGTGTGCCTTGGTCGGTTACATGAAATTTATTTTAGGTAAAATATAGGGCAAGGCGAACAAATTGCGTTCGCGGCATTTCAGTTTAAGGTAACCTCCAGGAGAATGAAACGATCCTTCGCCTGTTAAGCTCAGGCCTGATAGCCCTACTGTTTAACTGTTGTTCATGTGATTGAAATATCTTATCAACCTTTATTTCAGAACGTCCAATGGAAAAAGTACTGTGATTAATGCCATGTTGAAGGACAAAATTTTGCCGACTGGAATTGGTCACACGACTCATTGCTTTTTGCAAGTTGAAGGAGTAGAAGGGAAAGAATCATATATCTTGATCGAGCCTGACAATCAAAAGAAAAGTCTTCAGGTAAATGATGAAGTTGACCATTATTCATGGAAAGGCTTAAAATGTATAAATTAAACAATCAATGATGAGTATATTATTACTACATTAATTTAAAACAACTTTGTGTGTATCTAAAAAAGAATATATCAAAAAAATATTCATAAATATTTGATAAGACAAAATTGTAGTTTTTTTAAATATGAATTCCACAAATGAATGTTCATACTTGCTGAAATATATATTTGCATGTATTTATTCACTCAGAGTTCTATAAATCAATAGCAAATTCTTTTTATCTTGCAGAGTATTTCTGGATTAGCAAGCGCTCTCAGTAAAATAAAATTGACGCCTGATACCCTCATCCGAATTTGTTGGCCCAAAGAAAAATGTCATCTGTTGAAGGATGATGTTATTTTGTTGGACAGGTAAATGTCACGAAACTGCAGAATATTCTTATATTTTATTTAAATGTGAATTAGTATGCTTAGTTCAAGCAATAGATCTGTAACCGTCATAGTGAAAATAATATTGATTATTTTTTGTTTAATTAACTGCAGCCCGGGTATCGATGTCTCTCCTGATCTGGATGACTGGATTGACAAACACTGCCTGGATGCTGATGTGTTTGTCTTGGTCGCAAATGCTGAATCTACTCTGATGCAAACTGTAAGAGTTTTTGCCAAATTATTATCACGGGCTTTAGTCAGCGAATTTAATCATTGAGCTATGCACAGCATACAATAGTTAAAAGGTGGCCTACTTCACGAGACTTGGAACGCTCAGCTGCCCATCAGACGGCCTCTGATTGGCTAGACACGGTCGTGGAGCTTCTAGGGGACAAGCACGGACTTTAATATAAAACACATAAGCAAATTGAGGTCAAGTCATTCTGGGTAGCAGAATGTTTGCTGGTTTTCAGTAAAGTTTCATGGGAGAGCATGATCTTTCTTTTATTATTATCATGTAACACTTCAGTGCCGGCGAACTCCTGTGTTATTATGCATAACTGATCTCTCGTTGGGTGGTCACAGAATGCACTGTTGACTATAATAGTCTATATTACAACCTAATCATCGTTGTTCATTTTTAGGAAAAGAAGTTCTTCCATAAAGTCAGCACAAAGTTATCGAAACCAAACATTTTCGTCTTGAACAATAGATGGGATGCTTCGGCTTCGGAGCCAGAATTCATGGAAGAGGTAAATATGACATTTTGGACCGAAGTTTGATTGTATGGAGTGGAGTATAAATGATAATGGAAGTTGTTATGACTCATAAAGAAACATGGATTATACTGAATGGTATAACTTGATGAATGTCATTGTTTCAAAGTTTGAAGCTTAGTCAGCTTATATGACTAGGGCAGATGTAAAGAAGAGATGACAAGACTTGGTGTCCACACCAGGTTACACTTTTACCCCTTGAGTGGGGTCTTTTACTTGCCTCAGCATGAATTCCTGGAGTACAGCTTATATCGTTGAGACATGTTATAAGTGATATAACTTAATGAATCACTGGAGTAGAGCTCATATATAATTGTTAAAGTGACTAAGGCTGACTGAAAAAAAAAACGTTTGTTTCCAATTATTTTGTTTAAAAAAGTTGGGTCGATAGGTCAGGAGGTTTTTAATTTAATTTTAATTTTTTCCCCCTATGAATTAAGGTTCAAAAGCAAAAACTGACTGTCAAATGTCCATTTTTTGTCAGATTCTCAAAATAAATTCATGTCGGGCCTGGTGAAGTCAGGTCGGTCGTAATTCAGAAACAAACAATTTTTTTCAGGCAGCCTAAGTTTGTATTAAAAAACTTGTGATACTTTAGAATCGAATGAGTATTCATTGTCGTGTATTTTCCTAAACAGGTTAAACAACAGCACTGTGAGAGAAATTATGCCTTTTTAGTCGATGAACTCAAAGTTGTCACAAAACAGGAGGCGGAAAACCGAGTTTTCTTTGTGTCTGCCAGGGAAGCTCTCATTTCTCGTTTCAATCAAGATCGGGGGACCCCTACTCCTAGTAAGACTTCTTATTTCTATAATAGTTGAAATAATTTGCTTTGTAACTCTTCAAAATGTTTATTTTATTTGCCAAGTTATGATACTTTTTCGATAAATGATTCTTGATAAAATACAATATCTCCGTTGTTCTAAATGGAATGTTTTTCAGGAACATGAAAAACTTAAGCAATTTGGTTGAGTACTTTAGCGGTGATGAAATAGTTTCGGAATATTTCAAAGTAGACCGAAGTAGAAATGAAATTATGTAGTAAATACCATGATAAGGCTGGATCTTTAACCAATTAATGGATTTATTAATACACTGAATTTGATCTGTATTTAACGTATTTGAACTTAAATGTAATTTCAGCTGGTGCTATGCTAGAAGGCTATCAAGGACGTTTGTTTGAATTCTGTAATTTCGAACGCAAGTTTGAGGTAAGATTAATAGAATGTTTGGATGTACTACTCTGACATTGTAGTACTGCTAGCACCTTTTAATCATACATGTTTCTATCAGAATAGGCAAATGGTGCATATTTTATGTCTGTCACATTTTTGTCACATCGTCAACTCAAAAGATACTAATCGCTAATCTATACTGCACAATATGGCAACCACAGTTTAAATAATCACCCAGAGTATATGAAATTCTCAAAACTATGACATCATGCCCTGGCGTCTAGAGTCATATTTCATCCGCCAGCCTATTAAATATTTTCTTTTTATTCTTTTATGTTTTAATTTAAATCTCAACTTCTCAGCAGCAGCTATATGCCTTCGAGAAGAAAAACTTATGTATATATGTACAATATGATGAAAAAATGTATGGCAAACAATAAACTATCTATCTATAAGTTGTCCAACAAAGTATATTATATTAATCCTAGCTGGTCGCATTGTTGTCAGATAATCCCAAATAGTAATGTAGAGAAGAAATTTGCGATCATAAATTCAATCAATCTACTTGGTTTGGTGGTAACAATTACAAGTGATCCAAAATGAATATTTTTTTCTTTTTCAGGAATGTATCTCACAATCGGCAGTCCAGACTAAATTTGCACAACACACCGCTAATGGCAAACACATAACTAGTGACATCCGCAGTATTATGGAAGGCGTCTATGAACAGTCTAGCGTTGCCAGGTTAGTATTTTCCTTTACAATCCAAAGTAGCTGCCATAAAGTTGAGAAATGACGCAAATTTATACTCAGTTTTTCGCTTGGAACATAAGCAGTGTTCCAGCTAGGCCATTTGACCATATTTTTTTCAGCGCCATGCCCATAATTCAGTAAAGACCCTTATTTTTTTCTATTTTTTTTTTTTTTGCTTTCCAACTAACTGGGTGCCCTATATGAGTATTTCAGATTCAGATTATTTATTTTTACCAATGAACTAAAGATACAGTGATTGGGATATTTTGGTGCCCTGATACTCTTTTGCGCCGTGCCCAATTCAAACCCTAGCTGGAACACTGATTAGTGCATGAATATCATTTATGTAATAAATCTATATAGTGTTGAACACTCCTGTTAAGACTACTGTACCTCAATATTATGAATTCATTGGTTGTAGAATCACACCCTTTGAGTCCATAAATTAAAATTACAATGTGAGTCAATACTGCATTGAGATTAACACCAGTCCAGAGGGTGGGGTCCCGGGTTCAATTCCCGGTTGAGCCTAAGTTTGATGGCTGTTTCATCCTTCGTCTCATTGCCATGGTCCCTGCCCGTCCTAATTATCCCATCAGGTGCATAATACAGGTCGTAAAGCCCTAATATTGCATCATTAAAAAGAAAATCTGATTCAAGTATAAAAAAAATTGGATTAAAATGATTTTTACCCACCCTAGACATTGACAGAATTAATGCACTCTTTCTCAATCATCATTTAATGCAGTCCATATAATATGATGTTATGAACTTCTCAACAGAGTGAAGAGTCAGCAGGAATTCCATGAAGCTAAAGACAAACTTGACTTCACCGAGAAACAGCTGAGTTTGTTGACATCAGAAATTAAACACAAAATTCTCCAAATGGTGGAAGAAGTAGAGAAAAAGGTAGGCTATGTTTTGTAATTTTTTTGTGTATAGGTCAAAATAAATGCAAGCCTGTTTTCAGCCTTTTTTTTCAAAAGCCGAATCCTTGAATTAATTGCCCAAAAAAGTGTGTTAATGATGAATCATATAACTCATATATTGATAGTAACCTGAGGTAATAGACTAGCTAATAGTAGGAAGTTCAATTAAGATAACTTTAATCTAATAGGCCTACACTGCTTTGTGTCCTGCTGTGATCATGTTGATGCTAAAATGATGTACATATAATCCTGTTGAATTGCAATTAACTATTGACACTTGCTGTGGTGTAGTCAAGTCCAATACATCATGTAGGCAACTTCCTAATTGCAATTCATTAAAGTTCAATTGATTTAGGATTGTGCAAGACCATTCAAACACCTTCCCAGTGTCTGAATAAAGTAAAATGATGGCCGTCATATAGTATAGAAAAACAGTGCAGCCGTACCAGTATTCGTATCGGATGCAGCGAACCGGTTTACTCTATAAATATCATTCCGGGATGGAGCACTAGATGTAAATGTGATAACATCGCCATAATATGTTGGAATAACACTTTTTAGCATAAATGAGGTGGCCCCATTTGTGTGCTGACCCCGAGATTAGGTATTTGAGTGCTAAATGAATTAGTGGTAAATACTGGAAAAATTTTGGGCATAGGGCCGCATAGGTTATAATTTGCGTAAGAATATCATATTTTTTGGATGAAATACCTGAACAACATCCCAGCTGGATATAGTTCGGATGAGACTTTAAATTGGCGGCCCCTTGTACTCAGTGTCTATGCTGAGGCAAGTAAAAGACCCCGCCCATGGGGTTAATGTATAACATGGGTGGACTCCTCCAATCAAGAACTTGCCTTAGAGGGTTGCAGTTTCCATATCTATCTAATTACCTATATTTATTTGATTATAACAAATATTTAGTAGGGGAAATATTGCATAATTATGGTTAATGGTTTCATTTGTGTACAGGCAGAGTTTGATGCTCTTTCTTCAGGTTTCGTTTGCGTTGTTGGAGGAAATCAAGAGATTAGCTATTCTTGTGGATGAATTTGGTCGTCCGTTTCACCCAGATCCGATGTTTCTGAATATTTACAAGAAGGTAAGTTTTCAATTATAACAGTCCTGAATTGCAGCATCTGTCAGCGAAGTGCGGTTGATAATAATGACGTCCAGGTGCAATTCCAAAACATTCCGTATGACCAGAGCGGTATATAAATACCTCATATTTAATCCTTCTACGTCAGTGTGTTTTGGATTTGCCTCTAGATGCTGCTATTATCGATCAAAACATCGCTGACGGCTTAACTTCACTGATGGGTGCTGACTTTATGTTATGTAAAGTGATGCTCTATGTAATGTTCCGTAATATATATTTTATGAATCAGTACTGCTTAGTTAAGTGATGGTCGATTGTAGTTGATTACATGTTAATTCATTTCAGCTTTACCTTGGTCATATTTTATTGTTTCTTATAATCTTACTCGAGCTCTGATATTTATAATGATAATACTTTAGGAACTGCACAACTTCCTTGAAGATGAGATTATCAAAAATCTCGATGGCCGGTGCACGACATTTGTCAGCAGAGTGGTCACTGAAACTGACCGCGAGATGATTGGTCAGTAAGCTGATGTAATCGTTGACCCTATGTTTGATTGACCGCTTAATCTAATTAATTTTCTGCTTGCAGTTGTATCACTAATCATCAGAGAACGCACTATCTTTTGTTGATTTTTTTTGGAGTGAAAACTAAGTTTCTGACTGTTTGTGAAGCAATGATAAAAGTGTGTGAAAACGATAAATTTATGTTAGTGACTGAAAGTATGTGGTCGTCAGTTTTGAATGTTTTCTGGACACTGTCAGGTTTTTTTTTTGGCCAAACAGAGCATACAGTTTCGAATGATAGTAAGCAATAATCCATAGGACCTGGATCACTGAACATTAAAAAATACATTTCTGATGTATATACAAGTGCATTCCCGAATTTTCTCCCTAGTTTTTCATCATGACCCTGTTTTGATACAATTTATATCCTACTACAGTCTTCAGCTGGTGATTTTATCAATTGAACTATGCAAAATACAGTTTAGATGAAATGGAAGCAAACTCCAGAGTGACTTGGAACACTTAGCTGCCCTGGAGAAGGTCTCTGATTGGCTTGAAACTGTGGTAGACCTAATAGGTGACAGGGGTGGACCTAAAATAAGATGCTTTTTCAAGAAAATTAGGGTGAGATCATCCTAGGCAGTAGAGTGTTTGCTGGTTATAAGTATAGTGCAACCCTCTTATTATTCGTTGCTCATTGATACAATTGGCCCACCGATGCCTGCGCCTATATGATCTTCTCATATGTTATTTAATGCCCAGTTCAATGACATATTCTTTAATAAGTCTTGATATTTGTCAATATGTCTTGTTCCACCTACCCCCCTCCCCCCTCCTCAGCCCCCTCCATTTTCCTACTTTCTATCACCCAGGTAGGCTGTCGGAATGCATGATTTTGACGTCATGGCAGAGTCTACAGTTTGTAGACATTGTATTTGTTATTAATGCAATGTCTTGATGCTTTGATATGTGATCGTCTTGTGTTTACGTGAATATTGACGGTTGATGTATGTGGAATGATTGTGCTTGACAGGAATTACACGAACACATCACTAACGGCCTGGGGCGAAATTTGGAGAATCGATGCTCAGCGACAGTCACTAAAGCAGTTGAGGGGACCCAGCATGATATGTCAGGTAGATAGGGAGATAAGAAATTTTCAGATTTTTATCTTTTGTATTCTTTTTCTCTCTTATCTTTTCCTGAATTTTATTATTAATCCCTTGACCATGAATTTTTCCTGTAGATATAAGGGTTAAGAGAAATAATATACTTTTTCTCAGAGTTCATAATGGGGAGAAAAAGTAACAGAGGGCGCTGCAATCGTAGCAGATAAAAGACATAAGGATGACATCATCTCACAATGGGGAGAAAACATAACAGAGCCTACAGGGGGCACCACGAGTCTACGACCGTAGCACATGAAAAGACAATAGAATGACGTCACTAATAATTGTTACATGGATGACGTCACAGAATAGATGACGTCATCAAACAATACTTATCTGCTACGGTGTCAGTGACCTCTTGTGGTACTTCTTCTCCCCATTGTTCATGGATGATGTCATACAATACATGACGTCATTGAACCAATGAAACAAAACTTATCTAATACGATCTCATTGACCTCTGGTGGAACTTTTTCTTCCCCCATTTTCTCCTTAAAGCTTTTGGCCATTTCTCATGGTCTTCGTCTGTAACTGAAAATTAAAAGATTTTGTTACCAAATTATGGACTCTTGAGAAGAACTATATATTCAGAAATAGAATGTCTAAATGGATTATCCAAAGTCAGGATCCAATCTTCACTGATACAGGTGTTATTTAAATATATTTTGATAAAAAAACTTTAATAGTAGGCCTATATTATGACCGCTTTCTTTTATGAGTAACTATACAGTGAGAATTATCAGACTTTTGGTATTCGTACGCTGTCCGTTATTCTAGTTATGGCGCATTAGTTGCACAATCGAATTCATACTTATGTGTATACCTTAATTAATCAGTTGCGTTAATTTATGTTGCAGTTTAATTATTTCATGTACATTTTCACCTATGTTAGACTGTGATTTCATTGTGTGTTCATTGCCATTAACACTTAAATTGAAATCTGAAACAAAATTTTAAGCGAATTTATTAATAAACTTGCTTCTTGCATGCTGTGCTACTTTTAAAACATAATTTGCCGAGTAACTAGAATATTACTTTTTTTATCGATGAGGAAAATTGCTCTCAGGTTAATCTGCATCTACCTTCATATTTAATTTCTTTAAAGTTAAAAAAAAGTGATTATCTTATTAATTAAACTAATTTGCGTATATATCACAATTCATTACTTAATTGATTACATTCGTAATCAATTAACTTTGTCTTAACCAGCGAAATTCACCACTTTGAAACCCCCGAAATTATGTAGTTACAGTTTTTACACAACTATATTTGTCGTGTAACTATAATTGTAATTGTGTACATCATTAGCGATGTTTTTAAATAATATAAGAAAATCCTACAGAGTAGTTAGTTTTCAAGCAGTTTTTCGGTGGTGGTGAATTAACTGAATTTCGCTTATTTTGAGTGTACATAAGGAGTGAAAACTGACTTATCAAATAATTAATTCATTTTACAGAGAGACTGCTTGCTCTTCTACCCCAAGAAGCACGACAACAGACGGCAAATTTACTTCCAGTGAAAGACTTCAAAGTGGCGTACCGCTTGGATTGTCGGAATCTGTGTGCTGATTTTAGAGAAGACGTAGAATTTCGGTAATATTTAGAATTTATCTCTTGGTATTAATGTGCAATTTAGAAGTTCCAAGAGACCTCTCAGTTACTGTAGATTTTGTAGACTTAGACTTGAAAGTTGTTGAAACTGAACTGCAGAGGACGTTGTGTGAATCCAGCACTCTCATTGGCTGAGAGACTGCCATAGCCAATTGGAGTCCTGGATTCACATGACATCCTGTGCTGATTAGTTGCCGAGTCTATGATAATAGTAATACCATTCCTTTACACAATTGACTGATTTGTTTTGCAAGATCTTCTTTATTGCTCATTTCCATGAAATCGCTGACATGCTGCATCACCTATGTTAATGACATCATAATGACACGTAATTACTCTAGTTGTCCAATTTAGCATTTTTGTAGGTTTATTTTCAATATAAATTTAGCACTGTGCAGGTGATTTTAATCTTGAAATTAATTATATCATCTTGACTAGGGCTGTACACCGGTTCTTGATATACTGTTTGTACCGGTACAGGGTTAACGATACGGGTATTGATAACCGTTATGTAATAATAACGATACACTTGAACGGTATGCAGAGCTGCATTTTCGAGCACATCTGTCACCTGCCACCCAAATGTTCCAGTGTTTGTGAAGAAAACTATCAGCGACTCTTAATACACAATAGTTTGCAGTTATTCAATGAAGATTTTTTTCATTAAATTTTATAGTATCTTTTGATTATTTTAGGTTTACATAAACTTTTATAAATATGTACTAAATTACTAATTGACAAAATTGAACGATACGTATCATGATACATATCGTATCGGTTTTACTGTATCGTGATACGTATCATATCGTTTTAAAGATAAAAGTGTACAGCTGTAATCTTTACCTTTTCTTTCACAGATTTCGGTTTGGAATAACAGCATTGATGCAGAGATTTTTAGGCAGGAAAGGAGCATCGCAAGTCATGAGATCCCATGCTGGTTACGTGGATAATGTGAGTCAAATGCTATTTTCATGTAGCATCATGTACTATGGGCTTATGGCTGTTAATATTGGCTAGTGATATGACAAAAAGAACCACCGGCGGGACTCGAACCCGCAATCCCCGGCTGACTCGGGACTCCCCTGGATTGTCGTTGGGGAGTACCGTCCTGTTTAGGAGGCCGATGCCTTATCCATTGGGCCACGGTGGCTGTTGTATTTATCCTAAAATAGTGGCGTGTGTTGTAAAACCAAACACCTGTTGTGAGGCTTTGTCATGAGGTAAAAATAGTTTAATCCTTGGATATTGATGATGATCAATGTGGTAGTTGAACATAAGGATAGCAGCAAGTTTAACCTATCTATAGTGCCAGTAATTTGGCAGATGTTGATGTCAAATACAGTCTGTTATTGCACCCCTATATCTATTATCTATATATGTAGTCAACAGGCAGAATTGTTGTGTTCTACCGGTTTAGCTTGCTACAAATCATAAAGAAAACTGTCTTAGTAGATATAGATATGCAATTCTTTCACTGAATTCTACACTTGTAATTTAGACCAGACAAATGTTTAACTCAGCTTTAAAAAAATCTGTATGTAGATAAGATTTATTTGCATGTAAGTCGTAATACCATAGAAAGACTTCCATTCAAGTGCTCACTATCATTGCCCTCCCCCCCCCCCCCCTTTCAGAAATTCCTGGATTCGCCCCTGTAAAATATTGTATCGTCTGGCCTGAAAATGCGAGATGAACATTTTATTATTTTGATATTCATGAGAAATATTTCATTTTCAGATTCCAAGATCCATGGCCATGACACCGCAAACGCCATCAAATGAAAGAAACGTCAACAGAGAGCTGGCTATGCAAGACCAAGAGATGCTGACCGCCATGATCACCACTTTCGCTTCTCTGTACTCGACCAGCACCATCGGGACTTTGGCCATTGCTGGTTTGGTCAGTAATGCTCTTTTCTTCGTGGTATGAGTAGTTAGGCAGCCTCCTGGGTGGCAGTGCATCCTTAGAAAGTCTTCAAAAGTCTTTAAAAGTCTTAAATTCGGTAGTATATTAGGATTCAAAATAAATGTCCCATGGTTCATATTGATTTACAAAAATGACATGCAGCAAAACAAAAATGACATGAATGTTAGCAATATGTCAAACCCCGACTTACAAGCTGATAGAAACGCTTCTGCGAAAATGTAATTTCTGATATATCTCTTTCTGACCATGATTTATGGCCAGAATGACACAACACTGCAAATAGTTGTCATTGAAAAGATGGCAAACTTGATTTTAATTGGTACACAGATGGTGTTTAAGGGCTAACAAAATTGGGATTTTACTTAGTAATATTTCTGTGCTTTGTGTGCAGCTCAAAACCTTGCATAAGTTGAATTTGACTACGTTCAGTCTTTGCACAACTCGACCAAATTTAAAAGACCATTTTTGACAGAGAAACCTTCAGTGGTTTAAGTTCAGCCACTGCTCGAGGAGTAAGTTGGGGTGTCTTCAGAATAGTCAAGAACTGAACCACTAGGTACATAGATTGCCACATACTCGCATACTGGGTGGATTTTGGAAATAACAGCCTTTTCTTAAGAAAATTGAGCAAAATAGGGCTGTTTATGGCCGAAATCTGGTTCTTGACTCTAGATTCAGCCCCAAATGTTCATTTCAGTGTCTCTGGTGTCGAATTTCAGAACTACTGCTTTATTTAGTGACATGGCCAAGTAAGATTTCATAGGCTTGTAGGCTACACTAATTTATAATATTTTTGAACTATATAAAACAAATGTTGGAAATGCCCAGAATGAAAGTTGATTGGTAGGCTGAGGCCTCAAGATTGTCTGATTTGTGTCTCTGTCATGAGAGCCATTAGGTCTAGTCTATATATTCCATTCATGAATCTTTGAATAAGTCAAACCTTTGCCTAACTTGAATGAAATCAGGTGGTCCATTTGAATTCACTTATGCAAGGTTTACTGTGTGACTGAAAAATAAATTGACATATATTATGGATCCTACTTTAACTTTTCTTTTTTCCCCCTTTTAGATTGCCAAGGCAGCAGGTTGGAGAGTCATTGCTTTGTGCGGCACCATCTATGGCCTCCTGTATGTGTACGAGCGCTTGACGTGGACGAACAAGGCCAAGGAACGAGCGTTCAAGAAGCAGTATGTGTCTTACGCAAGCAGCAAATTGAAGCTCATTATCGACCTGACCTCCTCAAACTGCAGTCATCAAGTTCAACAGTAAGTCTGTTACAAGTTGGTTATCGAACTGAAGCTCTAGATCTCCATGTTATTCTACAGTATCGGTATATTTGATTTGTATGGCCTAGAGGACTGAATTAATATAGAAGTTCTCAATTTCCATAAATTATTATGGTACTTTTGATTTGTAGGGGCCTGAAGGCATTCTCAGAATCATTATTGAAGTTCTAAATGTTTTTTTTTTTTGGTCTTCTATTTTTTATTCTTAAAGAGTCAATAGGTGCTACTAGAGGCCTCATACAAATTGTAATCTGTTTATATAACTGAAGTTATACATTTCCCATATTATTTGATAATTTTTAATCCTATGGGCCTACTTCTGTGAATCATTATTAAAGTTATAAACTTCCATAATATTGGTATTCATAGGGGCTTGGAAGCCTCCTCCTAATCATTACAATGGCTTTTATTCTGCATAAGTAATTGAATGATTGTCCAGAGCTTGTAAAACATTCTTGTAACCGATAACTTTAATTTTGTTGTCATTTAGGGAGTTGCAGACAACATTCGCCCAGCTTTGCCACCAGGTGGACATTGCAAAGAGCGAACTGGCGGAGGAATTGAAAGGTTTGCAGACCAAGATCACGAAACTCGATGAAGTCTCCAACAAAGCCAACTTCTTGAAGTAAGTCATGAGCATTTGTTATATGCGATTCCTCATTGGTACGATGATAGAATGCTTGACATTGGCAGATCCAGGGGTGTTCGTCTTTTGATTTCCAAAACTTCTGTAATGGGGAACTATTGTACCAATAGAGGGAGCTATCAGTAACTGCGTCCACAACTGTTTAATGATGTCGTTTTAATGTGACGTCATCAACTGCACTCAATGACCTCATTGTTTGATTATGTCATTAAACAATGATGGGCGCAGTTACTGGTAGCTCCCTCTATAAGAGCTTTGCTGCTATTATTGTCATCCTCCCCCCCCCCCCCTTCACAAATTCCTGGATCCGCCCATGTTTGACATCATGAATCTCAGAAGAATGTAAATTACACTGTACCAATTTACATTTGCTCAATTTACATTTTAAACTGTGTACTTTTGGTGCAATTTGAAAATTGAAGATTGAAAATATGCAGTGGTTATGTTTTGATTCAGATCTTTCATGAATCAATTCTCTATCAAAATGTATGTTTCTTTTGTGGGGTGGTAAATGAGGATTCAGTATTAGCTAGGATTGTTTGTTTTAGCACAGATTTTTGATCTATGGTAATTTAATCATATGCAGACAATATTTTTCAAATATTTACATTGTTGTATTATTATTAGGAAACTAAAGTATAGCGTCATTTGCCTGAATTTAATTTTTGATTTGTTATGTTTCAGGAACAAAGCAAACTACCTGGATAGCGAATTGGATACTTTCATTCAACAGTACTTGAAACTGGAAAGTAATTTGTAATCAAAATAATAAACTTTTGGATCTAATTAACTTAATACTGCTAATATCAACATTTGTTAAAATGTTGTGATATATAGAATCGTTCTTTGATTTATTGTATAAATTAGATGCATCTAACTTATTTAAATGCATCACTACTATTGTGATGAATTTGTACAGATAGTGTATAGCGTTTTGTTATTTTATGAAGTATAGAAATTTATTATTTTATGTTGTGATGCACCAAGTGCAAATGATAATGATTATCAAGGAAATAAGTGTATGTTCTGAACACTTGTTACACTTACAGCACGCAGTGGATTGATTATTAAATGAATTTTTAATATTATGCTATGCTAATTAATCCTATTAATTAGCGTGTACTTGTAGTAATTTTTTGGCAAAAGCTATTTGTCTTGATCGAAGCTTGTAAACAGCTAATTCACACCAAGAAATAAAGTGGATATTGATTGTTGGATATACCAGCTTACTCTTTCTAAAAATGCTAACTTTTCGATAGCTTTATTTTGTTGTGGTCTTTTTGTTGAAAATAAAATTCATTATCACCAGCAAATCCTTGTTGTTATTGTGCTAAATATTTTAATGTACGAGAATTAGTAATAAGCTGAATTCCATTTGTAAGTTATTATGTACTAACAAGGAATTAGGATTAGAAAGAAATTAAAAAAAAGAAAAAAAAGAACAGCAAACCATGTCACACAAGCCAATCGAAGTGAAAAATTATAAGAATATTCTTCAGTCTGCTGCTGTGAGCCAATCAATGCTTGCTGGCCTCTCGGTTATGATCCGATGTCTCAATAGACTATGTCTTTTCGGATGCACCTGCTGTAAGATCAGTAAATTGTGCAGTGTTAAAAAACACCAAAGTAGTGATCCTGAACAAGCCAGGACTGCGAATAGTGCAATATACGGATAACATAAATATGTATACATAATATTATTTATAAAAGTACATACAGATTTACACATGTTATTTTTAGCTTATACGGCATAAGTGACATTAGCAAAATGATAACCCGTTTTGAAGATATGAGACTGCCCATTAGTAATTTTATTAACCCATTTTTTTCAACGTACGTTCACTAAGCTGGGTCTGTGTCGACCTCAACTGAAAGTAGGTTAAAATAACTTTAATCATGTATAGTGATATTATTACTTATGACTTTATATTAATTAATTACTTTCCAATTTGTACCAAATATGCTCCGTTGTTAATCTATAATAGACTATATGGATATTTGGGTCTGAGGCTACCTCCCGTTACCAACAAGATAAACATGACCCTGTCCTTACATATATGTTTAGTATAACTAAAAAAAAAATTTTTTATGATAGCTTGATTCACAGATTTTTTGCATTTATTGAATAGCTCATGCAGCATGGGTATCTTGGATGGAGTGCATGTGGGACTGCAAGTTTGCAATTTTCCTCATCCCACAAACTCATATGTTGGACTTCTATTGTATGACAAACTATGTATGTGTGCAAGTAAATATTTCGGTGAAATAAAAGGGGTGTGTCTGGTTACCCCAGACAAAATGTTGTCCGCCAACGCCCCCCCCCCCCCCCCCTCGGTGGATCAGTGCAGCAGGTTGATGCCAAAAATAGCTCATGATTCAATTGCTCCCACTGCGCATGCTCACGCTGAGAACGCAGCCGCCATCTTGTTGCTTGTGATCGGGTTAACACTGTGTGAAACCGATCCAAAAATTAGCCGGTAAGTGCGAAATTATTGTTTGTTTCTTGGTATAGACATGTAAATTTAATCGCATAGAATCTACCAGACATATCAGGCGCAGAATCGTACTTTGCGATAATGAAATTAAAGGGGAAAATGGCTCCGGAATTGACAGGAGTTGGAACAAATCCTGCCGCCATTTGACGGAAGTGAATGTGATCAGGAAAAGGGACCGATTTAAGACTCAATTTTACACCGATAGCAATTAAAGAGTCTTTCTCAAAAGTGCAGGAGTGTTCTGACAGATATTTAGGTCTTATTAAACCCGTAATACCTCATGTAGCTTGTGTCAATTTGCTTGTTTTGAGGGACACTCCTATCTCAAAGTTGACAAGTATCTTCTTGGTTCTCGGTAGCTAACCCGTTTCAGTGTTTGATAAATGGGTCACTTAAGAGTCACAGTGAAAATTTGATGAGGGCTCGACCGAAATCCGGATGTTAATCAGAAACATGGTTTATATCGTGTCCAAACACTGATCTGTATTTTTGTGGTTGGCTAAATTCATAAAAATTTGGGTTAGGTTTCACCTTATTTAAGTGGCAGCTCATGTGTTGAATTTCACAATTCTGTGATCCACTCCTCCTACCTAAATAGTGTCAAAAGTGTGACATTTCAATTATCGACCATTGTCAGCACTTAATCATAGTAAATGTATGTTGGAGTTGAATCATTGCCAATTTGCAAATAATTGGGATGTCACAATATTGTATAAATTAGCTTTGCTGTCCACATAATTCCTTGCTGTTGATGTCATGATCTGTTTATCTCCGATTGTCACTGATTGCACTTTTTGCATCGATTGATAAGTACACTTGTTAATGTTTTGTTTTTGTTTCTTTTCAGAAAATGCAAACTATAAAGTGCGTAGTAGTCGGCGATGGAGCCGTTGGTAAAACTTGTCTACTTATTTCTTACACTACAAACAAATTTCCTTCAGAATATGTTCCCACAGTAAGTATGACATTATTTTATTATATCACAGATAACTTAAATTTACAATTTGAACAAAATTTCTGCTTTGGTAAACATTGTTATGAGACTTTAAATTGAGTTGCCTTGTATTTGGTGTCTATGGTGAGACCCCTATGGAGTAAATGTGTAATCTCATCATTACATCTGCCTAAGCTTCATACCCAGTGTCATTGAGCTTTTTACTTTTCCAGGTATTCGACAACTATGCGGTCACTGTTATGATTGGAGGAGAACCATACACATTAGGATTGTTTGATACCGCTGGGCAAGAAGATTATGACAGACTACGACCTCTCAGCTACCCCCAGACAGATGTATTCCTTGTTTGTTTCTCAGTAGTTTCCCCATCTTCATTTGAAAACGTTAAGGAAAAGGTATGTATACGTGTAAACTGATATATTTGTTACGGAAAAACAACGTTTTGATGAAACTAGTTAGCACAAGTCATCTACCTCAATGGATCGCTCATAGTAGGATATGCACTGCCGCTAAGCGAATTCATTTTGCTGGAAAACAATATTATAACGTTTCTCACCATTTACATTGTGAGTAATATCTACTTCGCACTGAGGTAATTTTAACAGCGGTATTCATTGCTCTTTTCAACAATTTTGATTCAAATTGGCTGTGCTTGAATTAGGGCTCTACAACGGTTTAGTAATTATTGGTCATACGGTAACAAGTAATCAATAAACGAACCGGTATATGACGTGATTTACGATGTATTATATTTATATCGATATGTAGAATATGTCCTTCTGCCTCTGAGATGCAAAATATTTCCAACAGCTACAATTGTCGTGTTAATCAGTGACCATGCCATTTTGATTACTCTGTGTGATGCGCTGTGATTGGTTGAAATTAGGAATCCTTAAAAATAACAGCTAATCAGTGATTAGCTTGCTTGGAGCTATTGCCTAGCATAAAAATCCTGCATGTCAAAATGTTTAGTAAAAACAGTTGGGAATATGTCAAATTTAATATGAATTGACGATACGTATTGTGTATCAATGATGCATATTGTATCGTTTGGATCAAATAATATAAAGCCCTGCGCTTATATTGGCATTTACAGCTCACCGTTCACATTTGAAATATGAAGGATTTTTCGCAGAAATATTCATGTCACTTTTGTCATTTCAGTGGGTCCCAGAAATCGCCCATCACTGTCAAAAGACGCCCTTCCTACTTGTCGGAACACAAATTGACTTGAGGGATGACGCTTCGACAGTCGAGAAACTGGCAAAGAACAGACAGAAGCCCATCACTTACGAAATGGGGGAGAAGCTTGCGAAAGAACTGCGTGCTGTGAAATATGTAGAATGTTCCGCTCTTACTCAGGTTGGTAGTTTTGCTGCGGCAGTTCTCTTTACTGTAATGTCTAATCTAGACTTTGAGACCACAGCCACTAAATCAGTTTTATTTATGAAATTGTGTAGAACTACATCTATGCTATCTTCCCAAAGCAAGAGCTCTTCCTGCATGCAGCCTTGCGAGGAATGGGCTTAATTAGCTGGAGAAAACCCAGAGTATAAATGCTGGAATTATGTAAATTTTTGATGCTATCAGTTTATAATGTATGCACCGTAATGTCTTTAATACTGAATCCTGATGTGAGATCAGTCCATGTTGGACATAAGTGCTCATAAAACAAAATGAACAAAGGCAGGAGATAATTCCAACTCTAATTAATTCTCGAAGCATATTGGCTAAAAAAGTGAAGTGTACTCAAATGTTTTCATTCTGTCTTCCAGAAAGGACTAAAGAACGTCTTTGATGAGGCAATTTTGGCAGCGTTGGAACCACCAGAGCCCCCAAAGAAGAAGAAATGCGTTCTCTTGTAGAGTCGGGAGAATTTTTCGCATGGACCAAAAAATATGAAAAAACAACTTTTAGGACCTTACAAATCGCTGCTTCTGTTTGCTATGGATTACGGAGAAATCACACATAGTGTCCATTCCTGTATACTGATGACACTCAGGGTTTGTAGCGACAAAAAAACCCTGGGTATAACAAAACAAAACTTCATTTCTACTTTCTTTTTTTTAAGTTGGTGTAACTCCTGCACAGTGTTATAGACTACCGCAATCACAGAGTGGTAGGACGCGGTTAGCTTTTCATTGTACGTTCATGTTGCTAGTCTTTAAGTTTTAATAATGTGGTGAGTGAACCAGTGTGTATTTGATCCTATTATATCAGGTTGTAAGCTTCAAATATTCATTGTAAAGAATAAGTATATTCGTCTTGGAATTCAATAGTATTCTTGTGGAGGTGACAATTTAGCTTGAATGTCATCCATTTCTATGTGAGTAATTTACCATGTAGACAAATGGAAACCGGTCTAATGAATACAGGTCTAATCTCACCGAAGCTCAACTTTCCCCATGTATTTTCTCGAGACCATATTTATGAGTTTTAGCGATTCTTGAATATTTTCTTTGTATTGATGTGTGCTCTCAGTGATATGGGCGTTTAGTTGTGTACAATACTTTCCCTAAATGCGGACAAATCAAAAATGGTTTAATATATTTTGTAGGCAATCCCGAATTGTGTTTTCTTTGTCGTTATATTCACTTGAGCCTCTTCGGAGGAAACAGCTGGTTTGTAAAGTAAATTCAAATTCTTGTGTGAGAGAATAAGAGTTGAATTAATGTCTAAGCTAGTTGTAATGGTGAAAGATTCGTACTAAAACATTTGAGGGCGGTGAAAATAATTTGAATCACACTTATGACAAGTCTCAGTGTCGGTCTTTCGAAAGCCTTTGATAGGTGGAGAGTGCATCACATTAATCCTTGTAATGTGATTGTGTAATAATTTCGTGGTGTTTATACCTGGAGATGTGTCCCGCAGAAGTGAGATATCTATCTTACAGTACCTTCATACCTACGCACGTGTTATTCAAGTCGTACTTCTTGTAATACCCTTTGAAGTGTTGCTATAATGACAAGTAGAACTGTACTCAATTGCAATTGAAGATACCACAACTTCATTGGAGGTCACCTCTAAATGAAGTCTCAGTTGCAGATGAGGTTAATATGAGGTGTTTGAAATTGTCTTAATCCCTCAAGTGATCCAAACAAATCCAGAGAATAACTTTCGAAAAATTTGCGACTAGTGTGTAAGACTGTATTTAAGTCTTGCGAGACTTGGGAAGCCAAAGTATATGTTTTAAGAATGTTAACCGTTTTTTTTCTCATGCCAGATTGATTCGGTTTTGTGTGTTTATGGTATGCATAAATGCATGGGTACCATTTTAGCCAGTTTCTCTATCAGTATCTGCTATGTTGATCATGCGAGACCGATTTTATTTCGTAGACATTTTATCAGTAGCAATAATTGTGTTCCAGAAATTATACTTCTTTTGCCATTGTGCTGGATAGTATTCATTTGTAGTTGCAGCAGCTTAATTTAGCGCAAAACTAAAACTTCTAGGCAAACCTGGTTACATAATTCGTTAAGAATGGAGCACTGCTGATTGTGTTAAAATTTAAAGCAACGCCTTAAACCGGCTCTCCTTCGTTGGTTGTAGTTAACTATTCAATTAACTAGACACTGCACTCAATTGTTATTTAACAATTTCTATCTTGTTGCCAAAAAAAAATAAAATTGTGATTTTATTTTATTATCATTAAAAAAAATTTTTTTGGAAAAATATCATTTTGGGATCATGATTAAAATGGATATCTTATCATTAGATTAAAATTAGAAAAAGAAATATGCATCCATCAAAAGGAATAACCCCTTGAATAATGGTATATTTGTGCTGTTTAAGTTCAAATATTGCAAAAAAAATCATTGTATGGCCGAACTGTTGGAAAGACAACGGGAGTAGTCCTATTTTTTGCAGTATATATATATTTTATTAAGCTTTGTAAATACGAGTAGTTGTTAGAAAATCAGGTGCAATATAGCACACTAACCTGTGGTGTGCTATGCATGGTAATTAATTAGACTCTACAAGATTTGTTTTTTTTTAAACGACTATTGTAAAATGACTCTACATATTATGTAGGTATGCATATATATATATCCCAAGAGATATGGAAATGCTGTCAAATGTAATCCTACCATCCTGTGACATTTGTGTGATTGTAAACTAAAATTTGACCGATAAGAAAGCTTTCCTGAAACTGTATTATGTCACTATTGATGAAATAAATAATGTTATTTAAGTGATTGTGTGTGTCATTTTGAAAAAAACTGCCTTTGTTCTTGTGCAGTTATGAAACAATTGCTCTATATATTCTCTTGGAAGCAATTTGTGAATTTCATCCAAGGGGGGAACTAATAAACATTGTGCATAATGTTAGGTTATTAGTCTAGGTAATTCTTCTGAATGTAATCTTCAGCTGTTGAAACCTGGAGGGAGGGTAAGAAAAAAGCTTGAGTGGACGATTTTAAAGCTTTTATTCTTGTCGGATTTCTGGCTCAATGTGTTGGGTGCATCGGTTCAATTCTTATAAAATTTGGTTTTCATCTCTTGACGAGGAAATGCTTTGTATGGGTTGTGTTGTGTGCACATTTCATGCTGACATCTGGGTTAAATCTCACATTATTACAGCAGTTTTAGAGCGAGCATGGACAGTTGCATCCTCAGAACGTCTTTTCAGTCTGATTGAAACATTTGATAAGAATGATATAATCACCCCAACATCTGGGCAATAAACTTGTTTTCACCTCTTTTGACCAAAGTTTACCCCTTTCTGTACAGTTGTAATGCTATTTCGATATCTTCTCCATTAATGGCCTGTATAGCAGACAAGTATTTTATGACAAGGACATTAGGAATGGGCTAGAAACATTGGTTAATTACTTCACAATCTTTCTGATTGGTCTCTTTCACCCCTGAACTGTTCATGCTCGCTCTAAAACTGCTGTAATAACATGTATCTGAGGTCTGGGTTGAAACTCCTATGCCTTAATGCTGATGACAAGGCTGGTGTCTTTGGCTGAGGCCTCATCAATCCCACAAACCTTACTGCTTGGGATCTGTGTTCAAATCATCCACATACCATCCAAAGTCATACCATGACGAATCGACTTGCTCGATGCTTTTCATGATAATTAACTGACCTAGTTTTGCTATCAGCCAATCAGAGGCCACAACGAGCAGTGTCCTGCTTTGATAGTGCAAAAGCAACCAATTGGAGAAAACAGCATAAATAGCAAGTTAATGAAACTGGCAGGGCTTGCCGTGGGAGGATGCCACATACCTGAATGTGAGATCTCGGTTCAATCCCATAGCTGCCTGCCTAATTATATATGCACCACAACATAGCCCCGAGAGTAATCAAGAAAGTAAAACTGCGACGTGTGTGTAAAGAATAATCTTTAATGAGTTCCATATATAGTGTAGGTATACAATATATATACATGTTTCACAAGTGGATCACAACATAATTGGTGTTGGCCAACCCTCTTGGGCTCATCTACCACTTTAAAACTTGATACATTTTCCAGGAGAGCATAAATTAACAGCAGAGTTACACTATTACTACTACTATGAAATCTTTATAATAAAATACTATAGATATAATAAAGTTTTTCGTTTATCCCATGAAAGGTAACAAAATTACAAAAAAAAAGCCATTAGACATATGACAAGGAGCAAACATAATGCTCACACAAGTGGGCTTTTTAAAGCTTTAAATCTGTTCAAATTTGATGACCTTTGTGCGCTGCATGACTATAAATTTAGCTATAGAGCAGAAAATGGCAACCTTCCAGTTTATTTTATGACCCTCTTGCAGTCTCTCAAAATTACCAGTCAAAATTACCCCACTAGACAAAATCTTATGTATAGACCACCCCAGATTACACATGAATTTGCTAAGTGCAGTATTACATACCGACCCCTCAACTTTTTAATAGCATGAGTTTAAATATAAGAGAAAATTTTCACACAGTTTTGATGGCTTTAAGAAATATATTAAGAAAATAACCATCAAATCATATTCAGATCACTGCTCGCTACCAACCTGTTATGTCTGTGAAAGAAACTGTTAAATGTGTCCAACTAACTCCGACCAGTATATCCTAATCCTTAACTATTTATTATATATACAAATAGCTAGTACTGATTTCATGTGAGTGATCCTTTCCAGTGAAGTGGCAGTCTACTTTGTAGAACCTTTCTGCTGATCTGCTGAATTAAATTTGTATTGCAAACACTTACTTCAAGTTAACTATAGGTGGTCCCTCGATAGCGGCACCTAAATGCCTTAGAGGGTTCTCCTCCACTAAATAATTTTTATTTATTTTTTGTTTTGATTATGTATGATTGTTAAATATAGTGGTGAATAAAATGATGATTGATTGATTGATTTAACAATGAAATCACTTTCATGTTCAATTAATTAAATTTACTATTGACATTACCTTGAAATTTTCATGTTCTATTCCATTGTACATTTCTTCTCTAAATTCTTCATATGTAGAACATATACAAATAAAATGCATCTGATCTTCAACCAGGTTAAAATTACATAGCTCGCACAACCTTTCTTCTACAGCAATATTTCTAAAGCTCCCCAAAAGATGGTAAAACGACGCAAAATACCCCTGGACCGACAACGTATGCTATTTCAGCCGAGAGGTGCGCTCAATTGACTAGACGCATGCACTATCTCGTGGGACCTCCCTGGACTACAGGGAGGTGAAAAAGGATTCCTAGTCATAACTGCTAACGGTGATAGTTTTTTCCTATTTTTCAATATACATAGCTTTCAGAATATGTATCTGAATAATTGACATGTTTGTAATTAGGGTTTTATCATTAAGAGTTGTTTCCATTGAGTTTTTCTATTATCAAAAAGTTTGCTTCTATTATCCTTAAGTCACAGGTCTCTTCTCCATAAATACATCAATTAAGTTAGACTAGAATATTTCTTTTACTTGTTTACACCATCCTTTTTATATTACATAATCCAATTCAAACACTTGTCAATCGGTCTCCCTCCTTTAAAAATTAACCCGTTTCACATCCTTATGTAGCTACAAGTCCCCTGTCCACAGGACAGGGTTACAAGGTCCTGGATGAAAAAATATTGACTTTTTGGCTTGAGTGGGAACTAGCCTTTTAGTAAACATTTGTCACACAACATACACCCACTGTAGTGTTAGACATACCTTTTTTATATTGTGTCGCGCTCAGATATGGTTGATTTCTTCCAATATTAATCGATTTCTGTGCCATTTTCGAATTCACATTTCGGTAAACAAAGCTTGAAGCATGGCCGCCTAGTTCCGAAAAACACACAAGAGGGCTCTGGCGACGTTTCAACGCCCCTAGTGGCACACAGAATAGTGCTGACCAGTCCTCATTTCTGTGACTGCTGGGGGCGTTGCAATGGGGAAAGGTTAGTGAATTATTAACAGAGTTTTTGGTGCTTGTTGATGTACTTCTTGGGCATTCTACTGTCAGATTCCGAGTGGACGAAAAGCAGTCTGTATAAAGAGCTATCAGCACCGAATCGCACTGATGCGCCCTCTTGTGTATATTTACCACAAAAAGCATGAACTAGCAAACGTGAATTTGAAAACGCTTTTGAAAAGGATAATTCCACTGGCTTTTTCAGCGAAATATGAATACAAGTTGATAGTTAACAGAGTCGTACTCCTGTGCATCATGACGAAATAAGGTATGCTGACATGTTTATGGAGAAATATGTGTCGTAAATGTCAACATCAAAGAATTCCCATACAACGCGTTCCGACCCTACATCGCATCTAATGCAATGTAGGTCGGTTCTGGCTAATCCTTATGATGTGTTGCCTAAGTTAACATGCATTCCAACCAATATCACCTTCAAGGCTTTACTGTGGACTCCCAAGAAAGTAACTTATTGCCCTATTTAGTATTTTCTCTGATTCTACATAACATCCATCACGGGGATAACACTTGAAAAATACCTTTTCTTAATAGTTTTGAATCTAACATTTTTCAAATTCTTAATATATTCAATACACCACCTTACACCCTTAATGAATGAGGATTCAGGAAGAAATAGGAGGGCGGGGGCCTAGCTCAGAGGTAGCGCTCTGGGCTTCCAACCGCTGGGTCCCGGGTTCCATTCCTGGTCGAGCCTAAGTTGGATGGCTGTTTCATCCTTCGTCTCATTGCCATGGTCTCTGCCTGTCCTAATTAGCCCAACTGGTGCAGAAATACAGGACGTAAAGCCCTATTCACCCACCCACCCTCAGGAAGAAATAGGTGATTGATTCATGTAGTTTTATCAAGATAAGAGAGTTATGGTGGGAGCAAACTCATGACATGCCACAATGTTGAACTCCCATAGCTTTCCTCACTAGGATAGGTTGATTTCAGAAGTGTGGCCTTGAACTAGTCTTGATAAAAAGATGGTGGGGTACTGAAAACATCCCAAACAATGTGCCCAGCATTATGTCATTATAGGATGTACTATCATTATATATGTCGTAATCCTACCATAGAAATGTGCACTGAAATAAAGGTATTTGTCATATGCACAGTAAATTTGTTTAAGTATGCAAAGTATTTCTGAAAAGAAGAAAATCTCAGCCTGTATCAGTAAATGGATTTATTTTTATACATTTTACTGAAAATTAACAATTTTAGAGGCTGCGGTAGTTGGCAGACTGCGCTGTCTAATCCTCACTACTGTCTACAACACTTAATTTTATGTGAAGGCAAACTTTGGACACCGAGGAAAGGTACCCCAAACAAATCACGCAACGTTGGGATGTGGTGGATTAGGGCTTTACGTCCTGTATTTCTGCAACTGATGGGCTAATTAGGACAGGTAGGGACCATGGCAATGAGACGAAGGATGAAACAGCCATCCAACGTAGGCTTGACCGGGAATTGAACCCGGGACCCAGTGGTTGGAAGCCCAGACGCAACGTTTGGGGCATTATCATAATGTATTCATGTGGCCCACGTGGTCGGAGCTTTCAAACTAATGGAAACAATTAGATGGGCTTGTTCTCCTTTCACAGTGTATGTCACTGATATGGTGTACATACGTCATAATCACTTTTAATAGCTTCAATTAATGTATACAGGGTGTGGCCGAAAAACTTGCACCAGGCATCTTCTCTTTCAGGATAGCCCTAGGTTACTCAAATGCTCATAAGGTCTCTTAAAGTTGTGCCATATTAAGTCAGGGGTATAAGCAATTGGTCACTGTGATATATTTGATCTGGTAATGTCAGACAATATCAGTATCTGAATTATTAAGGGTGCATGCCACGTATCCAATTAAGAGATTTCCCAGTTACTACACCTCTGAAGCAACAGAAAATATAATATTTGCAAAGAATCATCCTTCAGTGTTTTCTGTACATGCATATATATATTGTAGTGTTGGATGATAAGAAAGTTGGTTCCAGTTTTGATCCAGCAAGATCATAAAATTGAAACAGGAAATGTAATGGCATTACAGAGACTATTTGAATCTCCAACTAATCTGGTATTTATCACACAATATTCAGGAGGACGGGCCAGTTAATTCGACGGAAAAATTAACCCAAAATGGCACTGTCTGCCTCAAAGGTGTCAATGAATCTATTTGCTCTATTTGTGGGGGCAAAGGTAAAGACAGAATTTTACCCTTTTTGATTTGAAGGCCTGACCCCATTGACCAGGTTAGTGATCAGGCTATGTCATGGTGGGGTCAACTCATTTAAATATGACATCTGGGTCTCTCTGCTGATTGGCTAGTTTGGTGGCCAATCTTGACTTATTTGCTGGAGCCTGTGCTTGAGCGAGTATTGACATTGGAGTGTAAAGAATGGGAATGGGAGTGTAAAGAATGGGTGAGAAGGGGGTTTGTTGGAAGTGCCTGTGGCCTAGAGGTTGTGGGGGGCTTTAATTAGCTGTCTTTGCAGTCAGTCAGTCATCAACTTTGCATATAATTGAGGCATAGCTCCCACTCGATTTCAGTGAGAGATTAGGTGAACTTGGATGTGGTGAAGCTTGTCTGCTTGGGGCTTCATTTCTGTGTGCGAAGGAGCCACCATCATTGGTTGGAGTGGTCGATCGAACACCTGTGCTTGACCATTCGCTGTCCGAGTCCAAATCGACTGATATCTTGTCTTCCATATCCATGTAATAACTGCCCGCACTTGGTGGACGATACATGTTCCCACTTCGGAAAGATGACATGGACTGGATGGACCTTCTCGGCCAGAGATGGACTGGGAGGATGCTACATTCAGATACATCAATAGATGGCAGAGAAATTGGATCTACTTTTGATCCAATTGCCACATGTTCGCGATTGGTTATGTATGAGTTTAGACATACTTCACTGTTATCTGAAATTAAATGAATAGGTCCATCAAGGTCATTTGCAGTAACAGTAAAGAGAGACTTTTACTTTCTTCAGCTTTGTATTATTACCTTATAAACATGATAAAATAAAAATGGCAGAACTGATAAAGCGATTTGGAGTGGACAGAAAAGAATTTCTAATGAGATCCATGAAGTCAGTTCCCAGATTCCAGTTCCCAGTCAACTACCAGTCAGCTACCAGTAAAGTGAACTCGGCTCCCAGTTCTAGTTCCCAGTCAACTACCAGTCAGCTACCAGTAAAGTGAAATATTTTGAGTAAACTTTTCACAGAAAATCAAGCGCAAGTTTGAGGGTGGGTGAATTTGGCCTTTTTTTTTTATAGGTGACGGGTTAAAATCTATTTTGAACCTTGCAGAAATGATAAATTCAGCTACATTAATGTCAAGATCATGCAACTTCTACAGATTCTGCCTTGGGGGAAGACCTTGGATGAATTACAAAGATGGGTGACCTTGGCCTATTGTTGAGGTTGCAGGGGTGATGTGAAACCGTGTAGAATGATCAGTTCTAATAAATTTTTGGTGGGCTTGTATAACAAAGGGCGATTTATGCCTTTGAGGAAGTCATTGAATGAGTTATGAAGATGGGTGACCTTGACCTACTTTAGGGGTCATTTGCAACCATGTACAAATTATCAGTTCATCTAGTTTTATGGTGGCTGTAAACAGAGGGGATTGATGCCTTTGGGGAAACCATTTCATAAGTTTCAAGATGGTGACTTTGACGTATTTTCCAGGTCATAGGTGTCAAATGACATCCTCACATAATGCCCCAATGGGGATACGAGTAAACTCTATGTGGCAGGCCAAGGGTTTTTTACATTATGCAACTGGAGCCTATGTGTTGTGAGATTCATTGATTTAGAGAAAGAGCTCTTGCAACGATAATGTGATGGTTTATTAGGGACTCATTGTATGTGAAGCAGTGTTCATCTCACCTGATTTAGAGAAAGAGAAACAATCCCATGAAGTCCACGAACACTTTGAAATTAAAGTGTCTCTTATATTGATGTATGCTGCCTGATAACGACTGTTCAGCCAGAGCACAATAAACACCAGGAGTGCTTGTAGCAATAGACACCACACTGCCACCTCTCTTCCTGTGCTTGAACTAGAATTTGTGATGACCCCGATAAGAACAATCACCTGGAAGAGAAAAGTGTTATGCGAAGCTGAAAAATTACCGTGAATATAAGCGGTGATGGTGAAAAATGAGTGGCTAAGCTTCAAGGTCTTGCTTTCGATATGTTTGAAGCAAAAGTGAGCAATTCATTCAATACATACAGCGTATGGAAGGTGGTTAAAGCTAATACAACAGGCAAGAACCAACAGACAGGTCTTGGCATTGTCTAGAGATGATGCAACTGCTATACAGGTGGCACTGTTTTGTCTTGAAGAGAAAGGCTCCCTGGTGTGCGCTTGAGTAACTACGCTTGGTGCCAAAGCTCCTGCGGGTAAACCTAGTAAGACTGCGGGTACACCACCAGCTGGAGGTGGAGGAATGTGCCCATTCCAGTAATTAACAGATAAGGGAAGTTCTCTGTTCCGAAATATGGAAACGTTTGGGGGTCTGGCACTGTTTTCTGACACATTTCTCTCAGTTCGGGGAAGAAATGAGGGGACTGGAAATGAGATGTCAGTCAGAGAATTTTGGATTGTCCGGGATATTCTGAAAGTGTTCCCTACACGTTTATCAATACTAACATTGATTGGTTCTTCTGTATTGTTTTCAAGGTTTGAATTGACGTTTTCATGGGATTCTGCTGTAATACCCCAGGTGGTGTCATGATTTGAAGGTTGTAAGCTTTCAAGGGTAGTTTGATTCTCACCAGGTGGCTGCTCAATTGCTCTGCTAGCAGGGGGCGTATTGTGCTCCAATGACGTCACGGAAAGGAAGTTATTATTGACTACTGGCAGTAGAGATCGAATCAAGTTTTGTGACATGTGATTCATGGCAAATCCCGATCGATTATTGGGTGAATTGAGCTGCCTTTCACTTTCTTGACGTTTGTTGTTGAAGTTCGAGGCATTTATTTGGCCCCCTACTAGGTGTGGCATTCGACCTGTATTTGTCAGACCTCCCGTAAGGAATCGCATGCGCCCGGTTGGTCCTTGGTTTAAAACGGGTGTAGACATTTCTTCTGTGTTCCATTCTGGTTCTAATGAAAACATGACTTCTTTCTTTAAATATCCTAAATGAACAACCACATCCACTGCAGCCAAAATTGTTGGCAGTATTATAGCAATATGAAAAATTCCAACAAATATGCCATAATTCCAGTGCAATTCACTAGCTAGAAAGTTACAATATCCTAAAGTTTTGTTGTATGACTTCCCAGTTGACCCGTCGCTGAAAGGAAGGACACCTAAAAATAGTGCCAGTATCCAAGCTACTGTGATAAAAATAACTTTACCGGTGGTGACGTCTTGGCTTATTCTATCATGGCACCTTATAAGTAGCAGATGATCTACTGCCATTGTTGCTAAGGTAAACAGTTCACCATGTCGTAAAACATTCCATATAATGACATAGAATGTGCAGATATTAATATTCCAATCATTTGCAATGGCCAATGCAACCAGTATAAGAATATCTAACAAAAAGCTGAAGAACAAAAGGAGCAGAAAAAGGTCTAAGGTTCTCAAATTGCTTCTGTAAGATATTACTGCAGAAAATGAAAATAAGATACTTAAAATGGCCGCTGGGGACACGATAATCCATCCTGTAATGCTATGAGGGTCTGACATAATTAATCATAGGCATTCACTGCTGTGATAAAGATAAATTCTTTGGCAATTTGGGTAGATATACGCGTAGACTTACATGTGAATGAAAATTTATTGGAACCACTTGAAAGCTTGTATCTACTTAGCGCTTTTAATTGTTATAAAATTCCACGAAGAAAAATATATTAAGTATAACGTTTGAATCCTTCATGCTCATATACAATGTTGACTATAATAAACCATAGCAGAATTGACAAGCATTTTTGTAGCCCAGTTTTGTTAATTCCAATTACTTTGAAGATTCAGCCAATTGATAATTTTGGAACTGGTGGTAATTAACTATAGTTATAAATTTTTTAATCCACCTGGCATTATCTAATCCTTACGTATTTGCTTGGCTGTTAATGAGGATATCACTTGAATTTGAAGCATTATTCACTGGATGTGGTGTGCTTTCGTTTCTCACTTAAGCCGAATAGCGCACACCAGGGGGCCGCGATTAGAGCGCCCTCTGCTTTGCGCTTGGAGGGAACTCCGTGACGTCATACTCTACTGGGGAACCCCCATTACAAAACGTGACTTTCTTCTTGCGCACAGGACGAATGCAAACAAGATAAATTAAGTGCATTTAAGGCTTTGCAATGGCGCTAGTCCGAAAATTTACAACCTCTTTAGTTCAATATGGCTATTTGCACACAAGAACAATGTGTCAGGTAATTTTACTGCATATTTTCAATGTATCGGCATCTCGTGTGTCACTGACAATTCCAGTGCCAGCCAATTTGACACTTGCTTTTAGAGAATTTAATAAACAATAAACACTGATGAATGAAATGTTCAAGTTAAATTATATGTATATTATGACGCAAAGGAGCAAAGTAATCATGGTAATCTGTGTACCATTCCAACCAACTGAACTGAGGGGGGGGGGGAGGGGGTCCGTGTTGTTGATTGCAATGCATACTGCCACATATTACTGGTTTCACAATAGTACTAATTTCTTGTTTTTAATCTTAAGCATTGTCTTACATGTTGACTATCGTTTTGTCTTCACATTATGCTAACTAACAGTAATTTTTCTTTTTTAGAATGCAGCGCAGAAAAATTTCCTCACTTACCGTTGTCCGCAGTGTGGAGCAAGGCGTCGCATGGCTACGAAGGGCGACCCTAGAGCAGACAGCACTGTTGGGAAAGGGGTACGCTTGGCGACATTGAACTTGGCCACAACATCAAAATTTGCTACCCCACACAAACACAAATACACACCTAGCAACTTCATAATTTATCACGAAACTAACTCCATATCATTTGACAATGTTCCAACACTTTTACCGGCATCTTAGACCCAGCTAGAGGTCTTTGTGATAGTTTTGCCTCTTCCATTCAAGTCATATGAGGAAATTAAAATTTCACCTGATATCTTCATTTAAAGCACCATGCAGTCGAACTAAATGCATTTCATGCATAAATTCTTGTGAAGAAATTATGTTTCTTCAGTGATTACACACCTTGATCTTAGCCTGAGCTTCAGGTGGATGGTAGGTCTGCCCGTCCACCCATGGAGTGGATAGTTAGGTTTGCCAATCCATCCTGGAGCTCAATGGTACCTTGTATGTTCAATATGCATTATCTTATATCACTTCTGCTACTGGGATCTCCCCCACACTGGCACATCATAACTAATATTAATTATCATATTATAACTTAAATGTGACTGTCCCCAACACTTTTAATTAAGATGATCATGATTTTGTGAATTTCTAGTCATATGGAACTTTGATGTGTTGTCAATGTGAAATAAAAGTTGTTCAGTTTAGTTGTAGTGGCAAATTTCGATGTTGTGGCGAAAATCAATGTCACCGAGTGTAAATGCTTGTTAAATGAATTTTCATAACTATACTTTAAACGGTATCTTTGCAAACGAAAGGTTATGTATTTGTCTTATAAAGGTGAAATATGACTTTATTTTCAGAGAAGAAAGCATGACATTTTCTTTATGATTTGTCCAATAAAAATTAAAGAACAGTGTACTGGCAAAGAAAGAGTTTAACAGTCTTGTACTTTGCTGCACAGTGATGTTGACCCGTTTTTTGTTGTGGATTTTTTTGCAGCCCATAAGTTGGAAGACGTTGGCCATAACAGCTGCAGCTGGAGGGGTATTTCTAGGCACAATGCTGAGGGCAAAACGCGAGAAAGAACTGAGTAAGTGAAACAAACACTGATTTTGTTGTGTACGTAGCAGAGTCCTGCAAAATGTTGGTAAAAGTCAGTGGTACATTCACAAAGAAAGGGTAAACAAAGTAAATATAACTAAATACTAATGAAATTGATACCCTATAACGAAAACATTAGTGTGGCATTTGTGCCCACTTGATTTTTGCTATCAGTTATTAACTCGTGTATACATGTACTTCTCGGTCATTAATCATATTTCATTTTTCTCCAGAACTAGAAAAAGAAAGGACGAGGTCTCTAGGCCGTGCCGCTCTCGGTGGGGATTGGGAACTGGTCAGTCATGATGGGAAGACTATAAAATCGTCAGATTACCATGGCAACTGGGTTTTGCTTTATTTTGGCTTCACCCATTGTCCTGATGTTTGTCCAGACGAACTTGAGAAGATGGTCCTAACTGTAGATACAATTGGTAATTTTTGTTAAAACTGGCAATTGTCTAATTAGCGGAGTTGTAATATAATATATTTCCCAGTATCTCTTGTTCTGAATTTAAGGATGACTAAACTGTGTGGTGGTCAAGGTTTTAAGACACATGCCATCTGCCTTGAAGCTTCTGCATTCAAATCCTGTATTGTTGACTACTATATTTTATGTGGAATTGATACTGTGTTAATTATGGTGCGATATGATTTTGATTGATAATCATGAAACTGCTTGTGGCTTCAAACTTCCGCTTTAAGTTAGTTTATTATCAGGGTTGGCAGATTTAAATCAGTGATTTTAATCTTTTCTAATTTTCATGAAATTTTACAAGTTTATTGTGTTGAAAACTAGATTTTTTGAAACTCAAAACATGGCGTATTTGAAAAAATACAACTTGAATTTATAGAAGTAGATATAAAAGAAAACCCAAATTGTTCATAAGTCTAAGTTATGTTCATTTTTAGAGCACAGTTTTGTCCGTTTAAAAAGTAATGTTGGGAAAAATGGTCGAACATGGCTGATGCTATACAGTACCTATGTTCTAATTGCATCATTAAAATAAAATATCTGTACATATTCAGACAGAAACTATCAATGTTATTTTGCAAGCCACATAGTTGTGTGAATGACCTTCACAAAAATCTGTTTGTGATATATCTTCAACAAATAAATCTTCTTTAGTATCCAGAAAACACTTTTAAAGCTCAAAAGTTAACCGTTTATAATTTATTTTCCAGATAATGACAAATCCATTCCAAACATCTCTCCGTTATTTATCACTGTCGATCCTGAGAGAGATAGTGTTGACGCAATGAATACCTATGTCAAAGGTCAGTATAATTAGGTCAACGGTCATTATAATTATGTCAAAGGTTAATCGAATGTCTGGTGGTTTGCCTTCTTTGCAAGAGCATAGTGCGTGTGGGCTTGTGTTTGTAGACATGCTTGAAACAGAAATTAACTAATTGATAAGATGTCAAATATACATTAAAATGCACTAAAAATACTGCTGCTAGGATGCACTTTGATTCAGCCAATCACAGCTAGGTAGGTCTGATTTTATCAACAGATAGAGGTCAGTATTGACCTATTTGTCATAATGATATTCATGAAATTTTAATATAATAAATTGTGATACAATAATGTATACTGAAAGTGTTATTGACTGGCATATACTGGAAGTATCATTAACTCTTTGATTTAGGCCTTTTGTTCCACGTAATATTTTGCATAATGTAACACTTGTATATAGACTTCCACTGTTGAAAAAACAAACCTAATATCAGCCTCAATTTGTTATATACATTTGGTACCGTAAAAAACTCGAATCTGATGGTAATTTTATTCTCTTTTCTTCAGAATTCTCACCCAAACTTATAGGTTTGACGGGTACCTCGGAACAAGTGGCGGAAGCAGCAAGAGCTTACCGAGTCTATTTCAGCCAAGGTCCGAAGGATGAAGACAATGATTACATCGTAAGTTGTTTATTAAATGAAACTTTTTATTTGATGAAACAATCAAGTCATTACTAAGCGATGTGTTATAAATTCACTGTTTTCACAGAGCAGCCATGTTGTCATTTTTGCCTCATTGACCTGTCTTTGTACTCAGATATAGTATTGTGATGTCATCAATAGACACTGGCCATGGTAAGGTCACAGAGTGCAAGAACAATTGAGAAGTAATGATGTCATGATATATGAATCAAAATGAGGTCAATGAGGCAAAATTGCCAACATGGCTGCCGCGTGAAAAGTGTGTATTGCTGATAAAGTTCAGAGTTACAGTAGTATTGGTATCATGTAGGAGTTGTATTATGACTTATTTGGACGCCAAATTTTTCAAATATATAAATTTTGAGTCTTACATTTTTTTAAATGATATCAATTGTAGCCTAAATCATAATACTTTAAAGTACCTTGAACGGCTATGGCATTTGTAAGACATACACAATAATGTATTGCCTTTGGTTGCAAGTCAATCTAGAGGGGGGTCATTTCCACACCAAATAAATGAAACCTGAGTTTGAGAATTCGATTTGGTCATTTTTGCCTTAGCCTTTTTGTAGACCTCGTATGTAATCAGAAAAATTTCATTTTTTGCCTTGGCCTTTTTGTAGACCTGGTTTGTAATCAGGGAAATATGTCATTTTTGCCTTGGCCTTTTTGTTGACATGGTTTTCAACCAGGAAAATATGTCATTTTTGCCTTGGACTTTTTGTAGGCCTGGTTTGTAATCGGGAAAATATGTCATTTTTGCCTTGGCCTTTTTGTAGACCTGGTTTGTAATCAGGGAAATATGTCATTTTGCCTAGGCCTTTGTAGACATGGTTTTTAATCAGGAAAATATGTCATTTTTGCCTTGGACTTTTTGTAGGCCTGGTTTTTAATCAGGAAAATATGTAATTTTTGCCTTGGCCTTTTTTTAGGCCTGATTTGTAATCGGGAAAATATGGCAATTCTAACATGTGCATCGTAACTTAAATATTCTAAATTTGTTTTTCAGGTGGACCACACGATCATTATGTACTTAATTAATCCAGACGGCCAGTTTCTTGATTATTACGGCCAAAATAAGACGGTGGATGACATCGTTGCTAGTATTTCACTACATATGCAAAAGCATGCTATGATGAAATGAGGTCAGATATCTTTAAGTAACTTTTAAAATATTATTTAAACTCTTTTTTGTTGACTATGCAGCTTTCTTTAATGGTATGTAATACTGTCTATTAGGAAATCAAAAGCTTTTTCATGTATGTGTCTAGCCTTCAATTCTGCCACCTAATTTAATTTGAAAATAAAGTGAGACTATTATAACCGTTAAAGTTTTGAGTATAGCTGAATTTTGTTTGAAATTTTGAAAAGAATATGTCATTTATTCTGTGATTGTCATCTGATGCATTCAGATCATGTGCACCGAAATGTATTAGTGCAAATATGAAAGTTCGAACAGACTAATTTTTATTATGATGGAAAACGTGCTCAGATTGGAACATGTCAATAAATTTTTTTGATGTATATGTGTTGGGGTTTTGTTGACAGATGCCTGGCGTTTTGTCTGTCTAGATGGCACTGTGTCATTAAGTGAGAATGGTGGAGTTTTGATGTGGTTGTAGTTCAGCAGTTGCGCAGGGAAAGAGAGTGGGGCTTCGAGAATGGTAGGGAAATGACCCACTGTTAATGAGGATTAACTAATACTGGGCCCTTTTATGAGAAAATGGGAAAAAATATGGCTGTCTCTGCCTGAAATTAGAGTGGTTCTTGACCCTAAATGCAGCCTCAAATTCTGATTTATCGATCTGCAGGGGGTGCTGATGTCTAAATTTGTTCAATGCCACTGGTGGTGAATATAGGAACTACTGATCTAGGGACATGGCCAAATATTAGAAGCTTGAAAAATTATTTGGTACATTTTGAAGTCCCACATTATGGTTGTCCTGGTTTGAGTGACGTTGAAAATAGTTGAAATATCGAAAACAATATGTCCTATTTATTCTGTGATTGTCATTCAATTCATTCAGATTACGGGGATGGAATTGACGTCTTGCATGTTAATGATATTGTGGAAGTCTTCTTTAAGATTGGAACACATCTATTTACCTTGAATTGGTATAATCTTGTTAACGAATCTTATAGAAACATCTCTGATACATACATACATAATTGCTTTATTCTGAATTACACTGCGAAATACATGGCCATGTTGAACTGATTGGCTTTTTTGAAAAGAACCGTTGTCTTTTCGCTGGAAATGTTCTCAGTTCCTAGTGTACCCCTGACAGAGTAAAAAGCGGCATCAATGCTTCGCAGTGAACTCCTGACAATCATGTAGTTATGAAGCTGTGAAATGGTGCGCTCGTCATTGGATGCATCACGGACAACTTCGCTGAATCGTGTGGAGACTTCTCTTTCTGTGGGCGGCACTGTTAAGATGATGTACAAGGTCGCAAGGTCATCGTTAGTAAGGAGGCCCGACTTGGCTACGTATCTCGAAAATTCCCACAGATTTAACGTCGGCAACCGAAGTTTGTAGACCACATCACCAAGAACTTTACGCCTGTTTTCTGACGTCGGTTCGATGTTGTGTCGTTTGCATTCTGTCTCCGTCCATTGGAAAACCATCTTGAATAAATCCAGCTCCCTGCATTCTATAGCATCGACGTCTAAAAGAACTGACCAGGCATCTTTGGTTGCCGATGGGAATTTCTCGCTCTTGATGCAAGTCTTCGTGTTCTCGCTGAATACCTTCATGCATTTGTCTATCAGCGTTGATGCTCCCAAGTTGCAGGCTTGGTTAGCAAATGAAAATACATTCTCCGGGGTGATGGAAAATTCCAACTTGTCAGCGCAAAGGCCCTCTAGTGAGGGAATGTCGAATCGTTGTGCCAGTGCAAGGAGCGGAATTGTGTTCTCATCAGTGAGCCCAACTTCTTCACCGTACACAAATCTGAAAAAGAAAAATGTAGGTTGGTTAGAAAATATAGGTTATTTATAATGCATCTGAGTCCAAAGGGGACATAAATGGTAAATAAATAGCAAGTAAACCTATTCAATCTAATTCTGATAATGTACAGGAATAGGTGGTAATTACGATACTCATTATATGGCAGTCTACAGATGGCTTAATTTTATTTCCCCTGATAGCATGCCAATGGAGTCAACATGCCCTTGAAAGTCTTGGGCCTCCTTGTTGCAAGAACGGTAACACTGGGTGGAGACTCTAAAACCCCAGTGGCCAACACAGGGCTCTGCTCAGTGCACAGTCTAAGTCTGCCTATCTAGCTATTCCATACTTGGCACTGACGTGAATCACCTACCTATTCTCGCAAACATTGGCCCAATTTTATTTGTTTGCCGTTAGACACACACGACTAATGAACGTATGTGGAATATACTGTCACAAGACCTTCACATAGGCATGGGGCAAATGAGTGGACTCCAAGCTAAGTGGTGTAGTGGTTGAAAGCATTGGTTGACTCCAGGGAAGGCTGGGAATCTGAATCTTGGCCTAATCACTCATGAGTTGTATCTCAACTGGATTTCATTAGCACTCATTGCTATGGACTGAATTGATGGTGCTTTGTACTTGGTGTCTATGTTAAGGCAAGTGATAGATCCCACACATGGGCTAATTACCAAATCAAGAAGGCTGCACTATCAAAATCCTGATGCCATTACATTTCGCAAAAAAATTATTTCCAGTTGCTGGATGCGAGTCGACTATTTTATTTTACTGTAGACAATCGTAATACAAATACATTCTTTAAGCTTTTTTTGCGCCTACCTGTTGCTAATTTGGTACCAGAAGAAATTGTGAGCTCAGACAGCGAAATTCTATTCGGTCAACTAAATTTAGCCATTGACGTCACTGCCACTAGTAGGCCAATACTGTTAAAGGTCAGGATGGCAGAATGAAATATTAGATGTTGGCTGAAAGTCTTAAAGGTCATGATTGTAATATCTACCTATAGGATAATGGAAGGCTTGAAATAGAATAATTCTATGTTGTATTATTGTATAACTTGTTGGTTTCAGTTGGGCAGCATAGAGTAAGAAAAGGATGTGCAGTCCTGTACAAGTAAAAGGCCCTACCCATTCGGTAAATGTGGACTACAATCCTTATCATCTCATCATTATGTCTGCTGGTCATATAAGCTGACTTAGCTTCAGACTCAGTAGCATTGAGACATTGAACATTAAGTGTTGTCACTAACGGCTGGGTGGCCTAATGGAAAAGGCATTTACCGATTCCACACTGGCCCGTTCTGCTAAAAGTACCTTGTTTGAACCCTGGTCCAGGCACTCTTCATGAGCTACATCTCAGCCGGATGTCGAACGCACGAGACATTAAATTGGAGGTAACTTGTAATTGATGTCTATGCTGAGGCAAGTAAGGTACAAGGTTCCACCCTTGGGGCAAATGTGTAACATGGTGTGGACTCCAAGCCTGATCATGCCATCATTATGTCTGCCACTGGCAGCTGGTCATACAAGCTGCTAAGCTTCAGAACATCATTAAAACAGTACATTCTTGTGCTAAAACACGTTCCTTAATCTCTTATCAATGTGTAGTGTTTATTTAAAACGGTACCATTTTAGATGGTTTTTATCAGCAACATTCCAGTTATCGATGTATATCATTGGAATGGTCTTGTATTTACATTAGCAGCTGATATTATTGTGTAGCCTTTTTATATGTTTTAAGGGCAGAGGTTGTGTTTACACTGTTTAGGTAGCTTAGCACTCTAATGAAAATTTGTGGCAAGGCAGGCAACATTTTGGTGAGAAGCTTGAACCCCTGGTGGCCTACCCTGGGCTGTGTGCTTTACCCAAAGAATATGTACTAAGAAGCGCCACTCGCTATACTTTACATTGTAAATGCCGGGAATGCTGGGAAAAGGAGGCTTACACCTATCGCCACTGAAAAAATATAAACCCTGGGTAAATGTAAGAAATGTATCTAATATATCATAAGTACTTTTAGATCTGGCTTTGAGTAGCCAGCTGTAGCCAGCTAGTTCCATTTAGTGGCAGGTAGCAACATATAGCAGAAGTTGTCTGGATAGTTTGGTCCAGGTTCAATATGACGGGCCGTTTTACCTTAACAGTTAACTCATACATAACTGGAGGACCCCTGTTCTAGCGAAATGCCTTGTATTTCGTGTGTATGCTGAGGCAAGTCAAAGATCGAGGTGAAAGATTTCGTCCTATGGTTGGGAATAAACTAGGATCCATAATAAATGTCCACTTGTTTTTTCTGGGCATATTTTGCCAGGAATGGACTGAAATGATCCCAAAATTTCAAATCCCAACTTTCTTGTGACAGTTAAAAACTTTCTAAAAAGTTCTGCTCATTGCTATAATTATGATCATGCGTGCAGAATATCCCCCATTCATTTATGCTGCTTGTTTGTGATCGTAACAAATGGCTATAATGATGAAAAAGTGGCAAAATATTATCATTGTAAAGATAGGAAACTTGAAGTTAATTTGTACGGAGAGGACTTTTTATGGGTTAGAAAGTTGGGCTGTAGCTTTTTGGTAACATTTATATTTATTTTGTGCTTCTCCATGACATTTATGTGAAAATAAGACCAAAAAAACAAGTAGACATTTATTTGGTTTATAATATATGTATCTCATTATGTATCTGGCAGCTGTTTACACAAGCTAACTTAACTTCAGATCATTTGTCATTCAGACAAAATAATACTACAGAAATATTACCTCATAAATTGTCTGAACATGTCTGGTTCTACTCCGTTCACTATGATATTTTTCCCTTCCATCATAAGGTCAAGGTCGGACGAGAACATTTTGTTTTCAAAGACTCGTCCCAATTTCGGACTCCGAGCAGCCAGTATGACCTTATGACCTTTAATGATTTCATCCTTGACCTTGAAGGACACATCGGCTCCTATTTGTTCTTCGAATAAATGCAAAATGGCATCCTTCAAGGACTTTCCGTGTTGCCAGTTGGCGTCCATTTTGGTCTTACGCAGAAATCTATTAGTTGGTTCCCTAGTTTAATGGTGGTAACTGAAATAGATAAATAAATAAACGAATTGGTAATTCATTATGCCCTTGATAGTCCTGGGCCTCCTCGTAGCAAGGGTGGTTAAGCTTATGCAACTGTAACCTGGGGGTGAAGACCTCAAACCCCAGTGGTCAACACAGGGCTCTGGGCAATGTACACAATAGTTATGCCTTTCAAGCTTTATGCCTGTCTAGTTTTCCCTACCCTTGTACAAACGTGATTGATACTCGCTGACTCGCAATCTTTTCCATTATTAGCAAGGATATTGACCAGGTTCATAGCCAGCCGCTAGCATTTGGTGGATCTTTTTCAAATTGTAGACCTTCGATACAAATTTTTAAAATAGCATTCCCTGATGTGGACCAATGTGTGGCTTCGGGCCTGATTGAATACATTATCGCCCCACCGATATTGTCATTTGTGAGATAATAATCTGAGAATATTCCAGTCAGTTATTTCAGTTTAAAAAAAAAGGTTGAACTAAACATTTCCCTAACCGCCACAACCCCCATACTTAAGTCCATTGTTGTACCGTGTTTCATCGTTATACTGTATTTCATCGTTTTAACGCATTAAAGATCATTAATAATAATACGAAACCACCCAAAATAATAAGAAACCATACTTACATGTTATGAATTCACTCTGCTTCTAGATTCACTGCTGAGTTGTGATTATTGATTAGTGAGAAGTGATTATCAGCAGAACGATAAAGTCGAGTGAAAAATCTTGATAACATCGATCTCTCACTGTGGGTTGTCAGTCCTCATGCTGATAAGGTCATTAGTTTCTTGACTCACTTAAAGAGACAGATAAATGAAAAGATCAATAAGTAAACAGACAGGAGCAAGGACAATCATATACAGTGTTAGACAGATAGACTTAGATATAAAATAATTTTCTTGACCATAAATACACATTTTTATTTTATTTGTGCATTGCATGATACTGCTCTTGCACTAAGTAAATATAGGTGTATGTAATAATAAAATGATAATGATTTTTTTTTGTAGCGTTAGTTTCAGAAATTTGCTGCTCACCAGCGCTTTAATCATTCAGGCAATGCAGAAATAAAATTTAAAAAATTTGGTAATGATGAGATAATAAGTCAATGGTTCCAAACTCAAGTTACATAATTATTACCCCAATGGATGGGGTGGGATCCCTGGGGTGTTTCAATTGCTGTGTAGTAGACACTCTCTTCAATGTTTCGATGTTTCTGGTCTGAAGCTTATGCATTAATAAGAGTTTTTTCACTGAACAGCCCTGAATTCAGCAGGACATAAGTCTTTCCTCTCCTCTTCTTACTCATTTTGCTTTTCAGACACAGTAGGTAATAACTAACTGATTCCATAAATATAACTTTCTCAGAAAAATAACAAACACCAACTAAATGATAAAGTGTTAAATATACATTAAAATGCACTAAAAATACTGCTGCTAGGATGCACTTTGCTTCAGCCAATCACAGCCAAGGGCGGGAACCTTTTCAGCCAATATAATTGCAGTATCCTGTTTTAGCCACCTGGTGGAAATACAGAGAACCTTCCGTGAAAATCCACTATTGTTCAACTTATATAACCAGCTACCAGAGGCAGACGTAATGATGAGATAAGGCTTGGATTTAATACCATGTTAAACATTTACCCCCTAGGTGGGGGTATTTTACTTGCCTCAGCATAAAGACAGTATAAGGCATCTCCACGGGGATCAAACCTCCTCTGTCCAGTTTTATGCGGGTAGTACGTTGTTGTTTTTTCGAAGTAATTCTTCATTCTGCCTCTTCTGCTGACTCACATTATAGTTTACGTCTAATGATGGCCTAAGACGGAACTGAGAATTTGTGATACATGAAAAATCCCTAATAGATTAGCACGTCTATCTCATGGAAGACTGCTGAAGTGAATTTTGCAACTTTTCAGGAGAGCTGTTTTTTTGTTTCACTTCGTTCAAAGCAGCCAATCTTTTATATATCACAGAATACTGCAGCATTTTTGGTGTCAATAAAATCACCAGTTCAAGCAGAGTATAAGAATATACATTTTGTGGGGTATCAGAGAGAATTAAGCCATATCTTTTAATATAACCCACCACTATATTTTAATACTCTGATATTGAAGTATTTTTCTGTAAATAATTAATATGATTATATCAGCAAATAATTACTCTTTCAAATATAAGTTTATAATCATCTTTGATTCATACTTTATGTTAATACATTAATCAATAAACCCAACAAATATTTGAATGGATTATATCAAGAATAATTCTACTTTAACCGTACAGCATACCTAATTGCTGATTCACAATAAATAATTACATTGTGTAAAGGTCAACAGGCTTACTATGAGTTCATTCCATAAAATCACAACATTTCATTAACTACAACAATACAACAACACAGTTACCATATGATTTAGGAATTATACAGTGGGTCTCAATTTATATTATACAAATACCATGAGAAAATACTAGCTAGTGAATTTTTTCATAAAGCATCTACATTTTTTACTTTCAGCAATTTTAAACAATCAAAGTATTTTCATGACGTGCGAAACCGCAGCAATATACAGTAAACCTCGCATAATTCAAATCACTTTGTCTTAAATGACTTATGTACAGATTAAAAAATATAATTGATTGACTCATTCGACTAATGCAATGTTTACTGATAATTCACAATAACACCAGTTCTAAAAACATGCAATTTTCTGGAAGGGTATAAATATGTTGAATATAATTATAGGTAGCCAATGCCCAATCCAAAAAATTATATGCTGAAACCAGAGATAGTTAGCTCTGCCCACGGAGGTTTTGTTAGTACATCGATCTCGCGAGATGACGTCGCCTACCCATAAAAACGTACGATCTGTGATACCACAACTTATATGGCGTCTTCCGCTATATCCCATGGTTTAGCGCTACATATTCCCTTTTTACATGCTGCTATTGCTTTCTAGCGTGTTTCGTGGCTCCATTATTCTACGCACAGCCACTTTCTACACCCGTTTTGCCCTCCACCTTATCCCAGCTCTCGCCATTGCCCGAGACGTCCATATGACGTCATCAAGGGAATCCCTGTAACGGGGGAAGCCCAGTCAGCAAGGTTGCTGTTTTTCCACAAGCTGCCTTATTGACCACTTCAAGGCTCCCACCTCTCCAGATAAGTCATTCAAACTCTACATTTCTGTGTTATTGACTCATTCCAACTTAGTTTTGTCCGATACAACTCGTTTCCTCACTTGCTCGTCCATTCTAGTTCCCATTGGGGGAACCCGCGCGAATCAAGGACGTAGCCCACAATGCAGCCCGCTGGTGGAGCGATTGCAGCGCCCCTGGTGGGCGTCGACAGAATTACCCGGTGAAAGTGGCGGGAAATGTTGCGGTTTCGATCCCATTCGTGATCTAAGTCTTCTGCAGCTATGGACAGAGCTCCGCACATCCCATGTGCATTCTAGTTATAAATTAGAAGGATCATATATAATGTACATCAACATTTTAAAAACGTTTAACTGAATTTTTACTACTCAGAATCATAATATTCCTCTGTCACATCAGGCTCTGCGGCTCTGTCAACCTTGTTAGTAGCTGGTAATGCTTTGTAACAATTGTGATAAACTGATGGAATGGTGTGGTCTCTACAGAGTTTGAGCAGATCTTTCTTTTTGGCATGACTGATACATAATTTCCTGCTGTAGAGCTTCGGAACCTGTGTCGGCTTTTCCTTTCTCCATTTCACAACAATTTCTTCCTCATAATCGTACTTCACAAAAATGCTGCAAGGACTTTGCTTGTTGACACAAACAGACACGACAGCTGCCCACCTTACAGGCCTGCCTCGAGGGCGGGGGCCTAGCTCAGAGGTAGCGCTCTGGGCTTCCAACTGCTGGGTCCCGGGTTCGATTCCCGGTCGAGCCTAAGTTGGATGGCTGTTTCCTCCTTCGTCTCATTGCCATGGTCTTTGCCTGTCCTAATTAGCCCAACTGTTGCAGAAATACAGGACGTAAAGCCCTAATCACACACACACACACATACAGGCCTGCCTCTACTGTCACTCTTTAGAGGTTCTGTGACGGCTTTTAAATTCAGAAAGTCATCATGTTCCAATGGCACAAATACATGGGGCTTGTGACGTCTAGCCATCCTGATTACATTATACCAGTCAGTGGGTATGTTAATGCTTGTGTATTTCTTAGCATGTTCAATGCTAGAGTGAATGCTGTCAACCTCCATTTCAGTATGCCCCGGTGTCAAGAAGCTATGTTTGATTTGTTGGAAGATTTGATTGAGTTAATGAGTACAGGAGGGCAGTTGCCACATAACGATTCTTGTTCTGGCCTACACAGCTATCACTATATAAGATCAGCTCCTTGACTGGTTCTGCAGTCGACTTTATGTACTTGTAGAGGCATGTCGCAATCTCACAAGATCCCCGTTGTCCATTGAGTTCATCCCATACGTAAGCTGATCCCCATTTGGTAACTGACTCATAAATGGTGAGGTTGTTCACACAGAGCTTTCGAGTGTAATATAATGTGCTAACATTGGAACATGGGGTGTACAAAACGGACTGCAAATCGAAAGTTGCCACTCTGAGGGTATTTGTTGTTTTGTTTGCCTCTTTGCTTTTTTCTTCTCTGGCTCTTGATTTTCTTTCAATGTGTTTTTCATAAGCGTTTTGATCCTCTGTGGTAGGCACTGTTTTGTTTTTGAACCCCTCACACGTTCTGCACAAGTCCTTTTTCGGTCGATGAAACCCCAGGTTAAATTCGGAAGAGAACATTGTCCGGTATATTACCTCGGACACTGGGGAATGAACTTGATCTTTGTAATCATAATACATCTTTCTTAAGTTTAGGTTATTGGGCAGGTACTCCCTCTGACTGCTTGACCTGCACTAATGGCTTTTAAATTTTGGAAAAGAACTGATGTGATTTCTAACCTCTTGTTTCTGTTCCTCTAAGTACATTGGCAGGCGACCCCTTTCCCCTCTGTTTACTTTCAAGAATTCCCTGTGGTGACACTTTTCTCATTGTTGTTTGTATCACGGTTTTACTGATGCTAAATGTCTTGAGCAGCATCGCTTGACAAAATCTTTTCCGGTCCCCAAGGAAGTACTGCCTACTCTTTTGTTGATGATTTTGTGTTAATAGGGATCTCGTCTTGCATGGCTTTTCTTCCACGCATTGAAGCAAAAACTGCCGTCGAGTTTCAGCTGACCCCAGGTTCCAATATTTAGCAAAAACATGTTGTCGCTGTACCGGGGTTATATCATCACATTTCGGTTCTCTGGAGAGAGAATTCGTTTCCATGTCTTCTTGCCTGGTATGTCAACAACTTCAAGAGCCTGTATGCTCAGCTACATCTACCACTCGCTCTGAATCTACTTGCTCAGCTACTTCTACTTCAGAGGGGCGGGGGCCTAGCTCAGAGGTAGCGCTGTGGGCTTCCAACTGCTGGGTCCCAGGTTTGATTCCTGGTCGAGCCTAAGTTGGATGGCTGTTTCATCCTTCGTCTCATTGCCATGGTCTCTGCCTGTCCTAATTAGCCCATCAGGTGCAGAAATACAGGACGTTAAGCCCTAATCGCCCACCCACCCACCCCACTTCTACTTCAACTGCGCATTGAACGTCATGCAAGTCAGCTACATTAATTGTGGTTAAATCTGCATCATAGATAGGAAGCATGGGACTCACCTTGTTTAGGTGCGACAACCATTTCAGTATATTCATCAACTGTCACAAGTTGTGTTTCCTCGGAAAGTAGTGGTCAATATTGCATTCATATATAACTATATTATATTTGCAAACTGCACTGCTGAAATCCCCATAAATCATGAATTCACGGTGCTAGCCTATCAACAACAAACTATATTTAAAGAAAGTACTTTTTGCCTAATAAATAATCTCTTTTATTCTAAAAAGGGTATGGATTTTGTTGCTAAAAGTTGTACATAATATTTATCCAGTGACCTGTTATTCATCAATGTACATTTTGTCAGAAAATTTATAAAATGGCATATATATTTAAGTATACTAACCTGGTAAAACATTGAGTTCATTTGAAGTCTCATTGCAACCGATAATGAACAGTTGGGTATCATCTGAAGAAAATTTAATTTCTTTAAAATAAATATGAATTTAACAATAAAAAGACCTACAAATATGTTCCCTGGTGTTGCATTGAGCTCAGTTAATGTCAAATTGCAGCCAGTGCCATACAATTGTGGATCACCTAAATGGAGATAAAGTAATCACCTTATATCATAACCTATTTAAAACAGTAAAATAATCAGTTATTAAGATATTGTATATCCACCTGTTAGAGCAGTGGACCCGGTTGACATTTGTGTTGCATCTTGCTGCATGAGTTGTGTTTCACCTGAAAGAAATAATAAATTTTAGAATGTCAACAATGAAGATGGTATATTTTCAAATTCTGGCTCACAAAGCAGCAAAAGTTAACAACCTGTGCCTGTGGTGTAGAGCAGGCATAGAAATGACATTGGTGAGCCAGATCAGTCAAAACCCAGAATATCTGGAGATGTATCAGATACCGCAAACTGCTGGAGAGACACTGTTTCATTGGTGATCGACACTGGACTCGTTTGGTCAGATGAATTGATCAGCTGCTCCAATGCTTCATCAGAGGGAATGCGTGCTGGTTTTGGCTGATCTAATACCATTCCAGTTGTGATCAGACTTGACACAGGGGTTGACACATGTGGGAGAAGATCTGGCTGATGAGTCCCTGTAGATAGATTGGTGCATGTAGTCTTGATTTGGAGACATTAGTATAGACAAACTTTCCGTCAAAAGTCAGTCTTTACTGAATTTGAGAGATCTGACATAATCAAGCTCCAAATACTCATCTCTTTCATTGCCCTTTATTGTTCCAAGTCTCTCGCTTCCCATCGGTCCTGAAGACACAAATTAAGCAAATGCACTTATATATTTTTTTAACCAATCGCTTATGGTCATTGAGTTCAGGTAATGAATGAAAACTATTTTTACTGAGCTACAAGCCAAAGAACTTTAAAATGCCCATCATAAACGTTGTGGTAGCTTTCAAAATTGAAATAATAAAAATAAATATTCCTTGATCTGAAAAAGTTTACTTGCCAGATCATAGTGTTCACAACCTATTGCACCTATGTGGGCATACAATAGTTTTTCATCTTTGCTTGACAGGATTGGTGCAGCAATAACATTCGGAACAACCTCGATCACTCTCATTGTGCTTGAAAATATGAGCAGCTTTCGGTGCATCATATTGGAAATGGCAAGGGGCACAATGTCATTGAGAGCATTGTTCCAAGCACCTGAAGCTTGCAGTGCTGTGATAGCTTCCTCAAAATTAATGTGTGACAAAAATGGCATGTAATGATGAGACATATCCTTGATGTGTGTTGCACACATTGCCCTTGTTCATCTGCTGTTTTGTTGTTTGCATAACAGGCTAATACATTGAAACAGCAGTTTCCATGCTGTGAAATATTTACCCGTGTCAGTCCATTTGCAGGGGCACATCATCCTCATGTGTCCATTCCGGACTACATGTCTGAAATGTAAAAAAAAAACTTGTGTTCTAGTATATATATTGCGGTCATTTCTCAATCAATCTTCACAGAAAATTGACCGTATAAAAGAAAAGAAAATAATGCACATTTTTTCCCAGCAGATTGTATGAGGCCCAGTTCCCACTTACACGATGTTTCATCCAAAAGTGTGCCGTACATTGCCGATTGGTGTTTGGGAACGATGGGATAGGTTCGGTTTGTTACATGGCAGAAATCTGGGCTGTTCTGGAAGAACTGGGGTAATTCGACAGATATTGACAAGCGCCATTAGTTGCACAAATCTATTGGGGCGGTGCTATGAAAGATTATTTACATTATAAAATGTAGCGGCATCATAACGAAATGTGATGAAACATTCTTCATTGCTTTTATCACAAATATGAAACAAGTTGTGAATTGTAATGAATCGTAGGGAATTATAACGAATCGTATGGATTCATCAACGATTCAAATTGATTTGTCAATGATTCGGGACAATTTGTAGTGAATCTTAGCTCATCTTGGTGATTCGGAGTGAAACATGGCCAATCTTAGCACTTCCATCACTATTCAGAATAGAACTGTACAATTTCTGAGTGACTCTATATGATTCTGGGCGATGTCACAGCATTCTCATTAGACCTGTGCAACACGCCAAGCAACTCTATTTCTCTGGTCGTGGCTATTCGTGAGAACCGGACTTTAGCTTTTATGCAACATGACTTTGAATTTGGCTTGTTGGAGTCCATAAATTGACAACAAAGACGCTCAATTTTAATGCACTTAATTGCACTTTTTACTAAAGTTTATAATAAACAATTTTAAGCAGTTTATTTCATCTTTTATGCAAGTTTCACTCTATTACATTTAATAGGATTTCTGCTCCAGCTACTTTTATTAATGCAAAGTTCACTGACACCTTGGCAGATATTATTTCCATGAATATTAATTTTTGCCACTAAAGCCCCGTTCCCACATAGCCGAGTTACTCGTAGTCAACTCGTAGTATTACGTAACACGCCTCTCGGGCCCAACTCTTACTAAACTCGGCGATTACTCCTCGCACTCGAGAGATGCTCGGCGAGTAACTCCTGAGTCTCGTAGCGAACTCGTGAGATTTGGAGCCGAGTTTGCCGAGTCTCCCGAGTATGCCGTGCTGCACGGCACACTCGGCGAATTATCCAGGAGTCCAAAAACTCGGCCATGACTCGCCGAGTTACTCCTCGAACTCGCCGAGTTACTCCTCGAACTCGCCGAGTTACTCCTCGAACTCGGCGAGTTACTCGGCGCTATTTTCGCTCGTATTACACTCGGGGGGATGTTCAGGAGTGCGAGGAGTAACTCGGCGAGTTGTAGGAGTAACTCATCGAGTTGTAGGAGTAACTCGCCGAGTAACTCGTCGAGTTCTACCTTTAGTACATGCATCATCAGCGTAGGGGGCCGTATATAATATAAAAGGCCGCTGCTCCTCTAATATCAGTCCGATTTTCGTCAAATAAAGATTGTTTTGTAGTATAATTCATAGTGATTCCATACGTATTTTCGGATTAAAAAAAACCCGAATATTAAGCGAGATATTTGTCTGAGAAGGCAGTTGTCTTGCGGTGGCTGCTGCTCCATTTATATTAATCCGATTTTCGTCAAATCAGGACTGAATTGTAGTATAAATCATACTGATTCCATACGCGTTTTCGGATTGAAAATAGACCAAATATTAAGCGAGATATTCGTCTGAGAAGGCAGCTAAGTTGGCGGAGGCAAACAGTGGTGCTCTCGCAGACGTCCGCGCCCGGACTGTATCAATGCAGGTAAGGCTGAGCGCTACTTTAAAAGGCTGCTGCTCCCCTAATATTAGTCCGATTTTCGTCAAATAAATATTGAATTATAGTCGAGTTCATACTTATTCCACACAGATTTTCAGATTGAAAATAGACCAAATATTAAGCGAGATATTTGTCTGAGAAGGCAGGTAGTCTGGCGGCGGCAAGGTGCTCTGTGTATGGTGTGAATGGTGTGGTCAATATTTTTGACCATTTTATATACATTGTTTGGATGAGCTTTATTGCAATTCATTTCTACTCATTCTGCCAACTGCCATGACTGTTATGTCAATTGCTATTAGCATTTTGAATGATACAAAGAATTGGTGTAGAGCATACAGCAAATTCAATACATGTGTCAATTGCCTAATTGCCTAAATTGGGGTTCTTTGACCTGTCATTTCATGGTTTGTTCAAAGATGACACAGTAATATGACATTGTCTTGATTGTCATTCACAATTACAAAAATATGTAATTGCTTTCATTAATTAAAAGCAATATATTTAATTGTAATTACCAGGCAATGATTATATTTGTACAACTTTCTTATCTTTTTGTGTTAATTTGAATCTTATTGTGATATTATGATCAGTATAAATTTGTGTATATTTTGTAAAATTTAAATCTAATATTGATATTGTAATTAGTATTTGTGATTTGATCTGTGATTTTATTTGCTATATTTAATTTACTTATACTGGTGCTCCCTGAAGCGTCCGCGCCCAGACTGTATTAATGCAGAAAGCTGAGCGCTTCTTTAAAAAGCTACTGCTCCCTTAATATTAGTCCGATTTTCGTCAAATAAAGATTGTTTTGTAGTATAATTCATAGTGACTCCATAGGTATTTTCGGATCGAAAATAGACCAAATATTAAGCGAGATATTCATCTGAGAATGCAGGTAGGCTGGCGTCGGCCTATCATTCGATGGGTGACTCGTCGCTGTCGTAGACACCTTGCTTCACCCGGCGAGTTACTCCTGGTACTCGGCGAGTTACTCCTGGTACTCGGCGAGTTACTCCTGGTACTCGGCGAGTTACTCCTGGTACTCGGCGAGTCACTCCTGGTACTCGGCGAGTCGCTCGCTGAACCCGCCGAGTAACTCGGCGAGTAATTCGGCGAGTAACTCGGCGAGTCACTCCTGGTCATTTTTTCCGCAAAAATTCGTCGCCAACTCCTCGAATTTTGGGTGTTACGTAATTTTTGTTATTACTACGAGTTGACTACGAGTAACTCGGCTATGTGGGAACGGGGCTTAACCAATCAGAGCATTGCATACCTGCCAGCAACGTCATCACCTCAAAACTTTCTAGGACATTTTCAGATTTATAAAGGAATTTACGAATGATATTTACAAACCAGTTGTTAAATATTTCTTGTCAGAATTGGTTTTTATACTAGATTTGGATAGAAAATGTTTTATAATTTGGTTTTGATCAGTTGTTTAAAGCCCCCTTCACACATAGTCGGATCAGACACCGGAGCTTCCCGGAGGATAACTCCAACATACTCCGGGTAATGCTGTGTAGACTTCATGTTTATTTCCTGGATTGTCCGGGGTGATCCGACCACCGGGGAAAACATTAAACGGGTTCAATTTTTCATGCTTGAGGTACCGGATTATTTTAATCCGTGTTGATCTGTGTGGACTCCCAGTAGACTCCGCCAATCTCTGGGAATCTCCGTATTGACTCCATAATACTTCGTGTTATCTCCGGCTAAGTCCGCATCAACCGGGCATGAAAATTTCCCCGCCATGTATGCCGGGAAGTACAAGGACCAACATGTTTCCACACGAGTGAACACGGGGCAACACGGAGTCAACACGGAGTGAACAAGGAGAGCGGGTTACATGTCATTTGAATGACCCGGTGAACCTCGTTATGTGCACGGTGTCACACAAGGTCAATAAGGAGAGGCCGGAGTGAACAAGGTGTCAACACGGTGTCAGATAGACTGACACGGAGTGAGTAAAGATAACTGAGTATAAATAGGAACGCCCTGTTGGGAGAGGCATCATTCCGTCTCAGGTTGTTCATCAGCATTGATCATCGTAATTATATTATCGTTCACTTCTTCTGGATATTACCTTCTGGATTGCTGAACTCTACCAAAGCCTTGCTACTACTGCCGTTGCTTTGAATAACCACCATGCCACCTAGGAGAGGAAAAGGGAGGGGTCCTAAGAAGACTGTTGTGCAAGAGGAACCTACACCTACACCTGCTGTTGAAGATGATTCAGCCAGTACTACCTCTACGGTTTAAAGACCACAAACTCCGCAAGTACCTGCTGCTGAAGTACCTGCTGAAGCTGCAGTAACTGCTGCTGCAGCTCTACTGCCACCTGCACCAAAAGCAAAGAGGCACAAGAAGGAACCCCTGAACCTGACAGAAGAGCAGGAACAAGATGTTGCTGACTGGTACCGTGCGCAGGAGATGCTGTACAACCGACATCTTGCAGAGTACAAGCGGATTGACAATAAATCCAGAATAATAGACCAGAAGGCGAAGGAGCTGTCTTGTACAGCCCAGCAGCTGAAGACGTGGATCGACTCCATGCGGACATAAGTGGGGAAGCTGACTGATCCAACAAAGAAGCCTTCTGGTGGAGCGGCCAGAATCCTTACAAACCGGGACAGCTGGATCATGGAGAATTTTGGCTATCTGGAAAGGCACATCAAGAGGGTTGATGATGGGAAAAGGAAGAAAGGTGGTCAGCTTTCCCACAGCTTATCGGCCAAAAGCGGGTCCACCAGCAACAGAGGTACCAGTGACGATGATGACACTACTGATGCTAAGGTCATTGTGGATACATCGGATGATGCCAGGGATTCGAATACCAGCAGGTCCAAGGGTGGGCCTTACAAGGGCAGCAGCAGCAGCAGGACCAAGAAGGGGGCCCCTCCTCCAAGCAAGAAGACGTCCAGACGTCATCAGGAGCCTCGTCATCATCAGCAGGACTCTGATGCATCCACCCTTGCAGGTAGTGGAGGTGGAGGTGGATATACTACACAAGCTGTCACTCAAACTAGTATACTGCTTCAGTTGTCATGATAATCAGGATAATGTAATTGTAATCTTGCAGTTTAAAGTTGTAGCTTTTCCATAGTAGAAAGTGGTAGCTTTGTTTCTTGGCACTTCCAGTATTCACTGTATGGTGATGTGTCTTTTTCATTACATTGTCAATGATGCACATGCTGTTGCAGTTGCCATGTGACTTACTCTAATGTTGTGTGCGTTCTAATTCCAGCTGATTGAAAAAGCCACCGATCTCCAGCGGGATATGCAGACCAAGATGATACCTCAGGACTCCGCCAGCTTGTCAAAGAGGTTTTTTACCGACATGATATTCCACGAGGTCATGTAGATGGACGCGGACACTTGGTCAGATTACCAGGCCCAAGCGTTGCAGCACCTCATGCAATTCAAGCAGGCGTATCGTCGCAAGCGCCAGTTGCAGGAGCAACAGCACTATCAGCCGTTCGTGCCTCCTGCCCCTCATCAGCAGCAGTTCGTCCTCCCTGCTCCTGGTACTACAGTCAGTTCGTCCGGCCCTTCTTCGCTGATGTTCGCTCCTTCTTCCAGCCCTGCTGCGTAGATGTTCGCTCATTCTTCCAGCCCTTCGCCCCAGGCGCACCGGTCGTCTGCCCCTTCGCCTGTGCCTGCACCGATCCCCACTCCTGTCACGACCGCATCATCTTTGATGATCATAAGTTAGGCATGGTTGACTGCAGGTCTTACTCATGGTCATCCTTCCCTTTCACCACTTGATTGTAGCAGGCCTCAGGATGTGTCTCTGACCAGCTACTTGTTGAACACTAGTGCGGGGGGGATGGTTGGTGGTGATGACCATAACTCCTCCTTTTCGGTGCCCACGCCTCCAACTACCACAACGGAGTAATTATCACCTGCAAAAGAACTTTTTAAGTTTTTGTATATTTAAAGTTAGAGGTCATTGTATTGTACACTTATGCAAGTTTTACAAACTGTATTTCATACGTTTGCATGACAATAATTAAATGCTATGTATTTTTTGCACTTGTGTGCTGCAGATGTCTGAAGTTTTGTGTAAGAATTAAATGTTAAAACTTATATCATTCGTGTTGTGTTCAAATCTTGTCTTGTTGCCATGGAACACTCCCAGCTTCTGAGTTGACGTACTTGACCAAGTATTGCCACATTTCCTTGGCTGCTCTGTTGCTGTTGTCTCTGTACACATCTCCCATGTCTGGTAGATTGGCATTCTCCCTCCATGCACCTGGGATGATCTCATGGGTGTCTGCAGTTTCCTGGTCCACAGCATTACCTTTAGCAGTTTGATACTTCAGCCTCAGTAGGTTGTGCAACACACAGCAAGCAAGAGTTATGGTGCACACTCTTTCAGCATTGTTGTGAGGAGACACCTGAACCTAGCAGCCAAAAATCCAAAGGCATTCTCTACCACCCGTCTAGCTCTAGAAAGTCTGTAGTTGAAGATTCGGTCTTCCATGCTCATGTTCCTGTGAGGCAGAGGCTTCATCATCCAAGTCTGCAGTCCAAAGGCATCATCCCCAACTATGAAGTAAGGCACTGTTGGTCATCATTAGGCAGGTTATCTGGTTCAGGTAATCCAATGTTCCCACTTTCTAGCGCTTCCTTCAATTCTGTCTGCCTAAACACTCCAGCATCTGAGCCAATTCCACTGGCACCAATGTCAACATAGAGGAACTTGTATTCAGCAACAACTACAGCCAGTAGGACAACAGAGAAAAATCCCTTGTAGTTGTAGAAAAGGGATCCAGACTTCCTTGGACATCTGATGGCAATGTGCTTCCCATCAAAGGCACCGACACAATGGGGGAAGTTCAATCTGTTGTAGAATCCATTGGCAAATTCTTTCCAGGTTTCTGGGGTTACAGGACAACCAGCATTTCTGCTGAGTACTCGTCTATGATGGCCTGGCAGACTTCGATGACAAGGATGGAAATGGTATTGAAGGCTACCCTAAATCCATACTGAAGAGACATTTAGCTTTTGCCCATATCCAGGTAGCGCAAGGTGATAGCCAGATTCAATCCAGGTTCAAGGGCCCTCCAAAAGGTATCCTGCTTTGTAATCCGAGGTCCCACTCTGGCAAGAACTTCATGAAATAAGTCAGGCTCCATCCTCATGAAATTCTTGAAGCCACCCACATCTTCTGCAGTCAATTCAGCCATCAGTTTTTCATACTGCCCATAAAGAGGTCTTCTTAGAAGCCAAGGTCACACCCACATTCGCCTTCTTCTTCGTGCAGCACCAGCATTTTGTACCTCATCTTCATCACTTGTTGTTGTGGCCCTGTCCGCACCTTCTTGCAGTTTCTGTTCTTCTTGCAGAAGTATATTCTTTGCAGCAGTAAGTAGCTGCACTAGCATGTCCAGGAACTTTACATCCAATTCCACCCTCTTGTGATGTGATAATAAAGACATATCCAATTCTTCTGTAGTAGCAGCAACACCTTTGCAGTATGGTAGTCCAAGCGGAATGATGGACAGTGGGCCGCAGGCTGGTTAAGCCCCGTTCCCACATAGCCGAGTTACTCGTAGTCAACTCGTAGTATTACGTAACACGCCTCTCGGGCCCAACTCTTACTAAACTCTGCGATTACTCCTCGCACTCGAGAGATGCTCGGCGAGAAACTCCTGAGTCTCGTAGCGAACTCGTGAGATTTGGAGCCGAGTTTGCCGAGTCTCCCGAGTATGCCGTGCTGCACGGCACACTCGGCGGATTTTCAGGAGTTTCAAAATCTTGGTCATGTCTCGCCGAGTTACTCCTCGAACTCGCCGAGTTACTCCTCGAACTCGGCGAGTTACTCAGCGCTAATTTCACTCGTATTACACTCGGGGGGGATGTTCAGGAGTGCGAGGAGTTACTCGGCGAGTTGTAGGAGTAACTCACCGAGTTGTAGGAGTAACTCGCCGAGTAACTCGTCGAGTTCTACCTTTAGTACATGCATCATCAGCGTAGGGGATCGTATATAATATAAAATGCCGCTGCTCCTATAATATTAGTCCGATTTTCGTCAAATAAAGATTGTTTTGTAGTATAATTCATAGTGACTCCATAGGTATTTTCGGATTGAAAATAGACCAAATATTAAGCGAGATATTTGTCTGAGAATGTAGCTAGGTTGGCGGAGGCAAACAGTGGTGCTCTCGCAGACGTCCGCGCCCGGACTGCATCAATGCAGGTAAGGCTGAGCGCTACTTTAAAAGACTGCTGCTCCCCTAATATTAGTCCGATTCTCGTCAAATAGGACTGCATTTTAGTATAGTTCACACTGATTCCATACGTGTTTTCGGATCGAAAATATACCAAATATTAAGCGAGATATTCGTCCGAGAAGGCGGATGTCTGGCGGCGGCTGCTGCTCCATTTATATTATTCCGATTTTCGTCAAATAAATATTGAATTATAGTCGAGTTCATACTTATTCCACACAGATTTTCAGATTGAAAATAGACCAAATATTAAGCGAGATATTCGTCGGAGAAGGCAGGTAGTCTGGCGGCGGCAAGGTGCTCTGTGTATGGCCCTGACTTGAATGGTGTAGTCAATATTTTTGACCATTTTATATACATTGTTTGGATGAGCTTTATTGCAATTCATTTCTACTCATTCTGCCAACTGCCATGTCTGTTATGTCAATTGCTATTAGCATTTTGAATGATACAAAGAATGGGTGTAGAGCATACAGCAAATTCAATACATGTGTCAATTGCCTAATTGCCTAAATTGGGGTTCTTTGACCTGTCATTTCATGGTTTGTTCAAAGATGACACAGTAATTGCTATTAGCATTTTGAATGATACAAAGAATTGGTGTAGAGCATACAGCAAATTCAATACATGTGTCAATTGCCTAATTGCCTAAATTGGGGTTCTTTGACCTGTCATTTCATGGTTTGTTCAAAGATGACACAGTAATATGACATTGTCTTGATTGTCATTCACAATTACAAAAATATGTAATTGCTTTCATTAATTAAAAGCAATATATTTAATTGTAATTACCAGGCAATGATAATATTTGTATAACTTTCTTATCTTTTTGTGTTAATTTGAATCTTATTGTGATATTATGATCAGTATAAATTTGTGTATATTTTGTAAAATTTAAATCTAATATTGATATTGTAATTAGTATTTGTGATTTGATCTGTGATTTTATTTGCTATATTTAATTTACTTATACTGGTGCTCCCTGAAGCGTCCGCGCCCAGACTGTATTAATGCAGAAAGCTGAGCGCTTCTTTAAAAAGCTACTGCTCCCTTAATATTAGTCCGATTTTCGTCAAATAAAGATTGTTTTGTAGTATAATTCATAGTGACTCCATAGGTTTTTTCGGATCGAAAATAGACCAAATATTAAGCGAGATATTCATCTGAGAATGCAGGTAGGCTGGCGTCGGCCTATCATTCGATGGGTGACTCGTCGCTGTCGTAGACACCTTGCTTCACCCGGCGAGTTACTCCTGGTACTCGGCGATTTACTCCTCTAACTCGCCGACACTCTCCTCGAGATCGTTCACTAATTGGCTGCAACTCGGCGAGTCACTCCTGGTACTCGGCGAGTCGCTCGCTGAACCCGCCGAGTAACTCGGTGAGTAATTCGGCGAGTAATTCGGCGAGTCACTCCTGGTCACTTTTTCCGCAAATATTTGTCGCCAACTCCTCGAATTTTGGGTGTTACGTAATTTTTGTTATTACTACGAGTTGACTACGAGTAACTCGGCTATGTGGGAACGGGGCTTTAAATACAAATTTCAGAGCTATCCGTGTGAAAACCGGTTATATCCGCGAAGGCGCTGTGTAAAATCCGGTTCACTCCGCACTCTTCCGGGACAGTCGTGTTACTTCCGGCAAAAACCGGGGACCACTCCGTGTTGCACCGGGCACCGCCATGCACTGCCGTGTTTCAACCGTACACATCCGTGTAGCGACCGTATACATCCATGTAAGGCCCGTGTTGCTCCTTGTTGACACCGTATTGCCATCCTTTACACACCGCCAAATATTTCGTTTGTTGACATTTCCAGCTTTTTCTCCCAGACCGCCCCGGATTGAAAATTTTATTTTTATTCTGCAACGCTCCGGTGTCTGATCTGGCTATGTGTGAAGGGGCCTTTACCGAAGCGATGACGCTTCTTTGACGTTGCCCTTAGCAACGCAGATATACAACGGCTGGTATCTGTGGACAGAACAGACCATTGAATTTGCGTCATGTTTTTGCCTCTAGAATCCTTAATTCTGGTCCGATTTAAAATATTCAACATGTTTTAGAGAGCCCAAAGTTTTATCTCTGGAATAGTACTCATGTTTGATTCCGACTGTTGTTTTGGAGCGGCGGCTAGTTCAAACGGCAAAGCGCTTAGCTGCAAATAGTGATTTTATTTTTGTCGCTTGCCATACACAAAAGTGTGTGGTACACATTTCCCATCCTTGTAAGGTAAACCATGAAGTATAGATTTATATAATGTATACCACATGGCTTTTCTATGTGGTATACAGATTATTGTGGGATATTGTCTTTTTATGTACTACGGTCATATTTTCTACCCCAATGGAAATGTCTTGATGACATGTTTTACTTTTCTATTTCCAGCTTCATAACAGAATCTAGAAACCTGCGTAATTTTGGTCCAAATGGGCATTTTTTGGCATCATGAAAAAAGAAAGAGCATAAAAAGAAACCCAGAATCTATATAATTCAGTTACATTACACATTCAGGGTTATACCCACTGATTCCCGTTTGTACTTGCTTATTTAATGAAAGTACTTACCTCAGGTCTATCTTCTGTCATCTTGAGGTGCAGTTGCCATAGCGACGTCATTTGGGCACAGTCTCCCACTAGTGGACCAATGGAAATCAAGCAACACCGGGAAATGCTGTAGTGTGCCAAAGTGCTTTGTAATTGTTTGATCACAAAATCAGGGCTTAATAGCATTTTTGTATTCAGTGGAATACTGTGCTAAATCAAAATGAACCAGTTCATGCAAAGTTTCCAGCAAGTATTTTAGCAATCTAAGGCGGAGCATAACAGTCCCCATGTGAATAGGATTATTTTCCATAGTTCTGGCACTCTAATAATTTTATAGATTCCTTTATGCAATACCAGTACCAACTCAATTATCTCATATTTCCTATATTTGGTACACATCCAGTGGACACAACCTTTATTTTCAGAACCGTGCTAAGTCTCACCTATCAAATTGAGGATAAAAGGAAAGATGATGGCAATGCTGATCAGTGCATTGATATCTGAACAAAAATTGCTCAGACCATGAATTATTTGTAGCTTTTTTCACAATTGTAACATATTTTTACCAGAAATTTGATAATTGAGAATTGAATATAAGGACTTTATTTTCAAATTGAGATATAAGTTCAAAACTGGTCTAATTTAAATTAGATCAGTCTTCTATGAGACAGACGAGCAATTGGTACTAAATTAAAATTTTCAGCTAAATGCATCACAGGGCCAGTCTTAGCGTGTGCGAGGCCCAATGCGGGGCCTATGTATCCCACTGTTTTTACTTTCCTGTACAAATCTATAGACTTTTTTTTTTTCTTTTTTTTAGTCATCAAGTTTTTTCAGGGCCTAGTGTTGCGATAGCGCGGGGCCTATTTAGGCCCAGGGCCCAACTCAGCCACCTTGCTCGCGTTGCCCTAGAACCGGCCCTGATGCTTCAATAATCCAACAAAACTCAACAAAATAACCTTACAAATTATTTGCAATTATGACATCAAAAAGGCATCTCCTAACAAAAAGGAATCTCTAGTGGTTAAGGTGTTCACCTTCTATCCGCAAGGTTGTGGGTTCGAACCCCAACAATGGTATCGAGGAGTTGGTCAGATCCTCTTCAACCATTGCCTCATCCGTCCTAGGTGCCATGGGTGCTTGGCATTAGGCACCCACAGTGATGGCACTGGTGTGAGCTCTTAAGGCTGAATACTCCCCAGGGAGTTGAGAAAGACTCAAGACTGCCCGGCCAAGGATGTAATTGTGAGGTTGGTTGAGCCTCTGTTGAGGGATAGCAGACTGTAAACCCTGATTTACATTTACTCCTACAATTTATTACAGAGCATTTACAATTTGAGAAATTAGGTAAATACAAGACACCACTGATGTCAGAATTCCAGGCTGGAATTTGAACCCAGAACCTTCAGAGATACAGGCCTTAAAGGGGGGGTTCTCACACAGCCGGTTTTCCTGTTGAAGCCGTATTGCTCTCGTAGAATTATGTAACACCCCATTTTGACAACTTCACCATGGTTGTTGGAAGCAAAAAGGGGCCAGGCTTAAGGCGATGGGTGAGTTGGCGGCAGCGAGGTGTGAATCACGGATACCTGGCAGATCACACGTAGGATACGTACCAAACCCGACAGATGATGCCCGGTCTGATGCCGGGTGAGCCACGGGTAAATCACGTTTACAACAGGAGACTTCTAGGCATCTATGTACCACCTGCAGGCTTGTACGTGTGAGGGGCGTATCAAGCAGGTGTAAATTACAACTGTGAGGGTTACAAGGAACGAGCCGGCAATTAACTATGTGTACTACGTTGGCCGGCTGTCACGGTGGAGGGGGCAGATGTGACATTTCTTCTTGGATCCCATGGTGAAAAGGTAAAGTTTAAACAGGAACAGCAATGAGGTTGATCAGTTTCTATCAAAGGCAGAGGTGTGCCTCACTACGAATGGTTATAAACTGCTGGCCGAGGTCACGTGATGAGCCAATCGGCCCTGCAACCGTCCTCCAAATTTCCTGGACCCGTCGTTAACGTAGCAGCCGGTGACTTACTCGTGGCACACACGAGTCACCCAGAGCGTACGTAGGTATTGATTTTTCTATACGTAGAAACCGGTGACTTATCCGTGGTACATGTGAGTGCACACGTAGAAGCTGACGGTTTAATCGTCGCACACGTACCTCTCCCGCCGGGTTCTTGACACCCACGTGTGCGACGGTTAACCTGCTGGCTTCTACGAGTGTCTCACGTGTGATTTGGCGTAAGCCACGAGTGCCTCTACGGCAACAATGGCTTCACTATAGTTGCTAACTATAAACAATTACCCGCATGTTTTCTACAGAAGTTTTGATCATGAGCAAAACATCCGTTGATTTTGGCGGTTGTTCTCAGTTCGGGGACAACAGTGAGGAATCGAGTGTGTTCACCATCTTTACAACAACCTCCCGATAACCACGGTTGCAGTACGGATGCCCAAAATTGTGCAATATTACATCATTCTACGAGAGCAATACGGCTTCTCCAGGATAACCGACTATGTGAGAACCCCCCTTAAATGAATGAGACAACCATAACTTCTTCATCTTTTATTGAAATTGATTTTATTGAAATGATTTATTTGTGAGTTTACTTGTCTGCTTGACCACATTACATACATACATACATACATACACATTACACAGCATACACAATTTATATATATACATAAAAAAGACGCACAAACAAAACTTTCAAATCTGTCACCGTTGTGTATTTAAAAGCCAAGTGCTTGGAAAACTGTACACACCCACAATATTCGTCTATTTTTATCATAACTATAACAATTAAACCCAGTTATAGTTAATAAAAGAAGATGAAGTACAAGTATAATAATTATAATTATAAAAAAAAAATAAAAATGCATAAAAAAAAAAGATAATTCATTTAATTTTTTATCTCTTTTGAACTCATTAAAACGGCACACTTTTCAAATACACTCTAGGCCTACAACAGAAGATTGCATGTAAATTTTAAATGTGTATTTAAATTATACAGTGATATCATACAGTGCCTTTTCTTGGCCATTAGCAAGAAAAAAAAAGGAAAAAGAAAAACAGTAATAATTCACATAACATTAACATGATATCAACTAAAAAAAATCAAAACTTAAACAATGTTGTAATTTAATTGATCTAACATTGGTATATAAAATGTTAAATATATTACTTAACAACATTAAAGCTAAAACAATGACATTAAAATCTTTTAGTAAATCAATTAAAAGTCACTTTATTAGCCAATAAGAGTTTCACTGTTCTAGGATAAATTGCTATTCTTGCCAAAACAATTAGAGTTAAAATTATCTCCTCCCTTTACTCAATTTATTTTATGTTCACTTATGTCCAACATGGATTGATCTCATATCTGCAGTGAATCACCACCCTCCTTTTTCCCCATTCATAGGCAACAGCAAATGGAGTACCTTACCTAAACTTTATTGTTACTAGGCATTCTTGCCAATTTGTATTATATCATGTTTATACATATATAGCTATGAATCCAATCTACTCCTGTGTCTTTTCTTTTTGGACTTAACTGGTATTGGCATGTCCGGATGAAAAATTACCATTCAAGGAACGACCAGGATTCTGATGATGGGTTTGCCTGAATCCTAAAAAGTTTTCAACTGAGTCATACATTGACCCTCTTGATACTTGATAAATTGGCATACTATCGAAGTTGTTATTTTTAGATACTTTTGTTGAATTTCTACCTGATTTGTCATGGTTTTTTGCTTTGGGCACTACACCTGGTAAGTTGCTATTTTTAGATTGTTTTCTGGACCTACTGCATGAGTTATGATGTTCCAGGGCATCGTGCCCGGAATGTTTTTGGGGCGAAATGGCAGTCTGATCCGAATCATCAAGGTCTTGTTCGCATTTGCAAGGACACGGTATCTGACCACAGTTTTCAAGGGGACCCATGAGTCGACATAGCGACAAGAAGAAAAAGATACTGTACACGATGCTGATCACCATTATCAACATGAGAAAAACGCCCATTTGGAAATAGCAATAAGCTGTCGCAGGTAGCACCGCCACACCTGTTACGAAAGTCGTTAGTGCTGCCATGGCTGCCGGGCTACCGACCAGACCCAACACGTCCCTAACCTTCGTCTCGCGAGTTTTTTCACGTGAAAATAAGTAAGCGACACTGAAGTGAATTACGAAATCAATCGTCAGACCAAGAGCTAGGGACAGGATCAATGATTCCATAATATTTAGTTTCCATTTCATTAGGATCATGATGGCATACATGTCCAAAGTTGCTAAAGCGATGTTTAAGAGGCTGTAGATCGTGATCACGATATTCCTTGTCGTGATCAACACACAGAAGAAACAAACCGCGAGCGAAATGCCTGCTGAATAGAACGCTCCATCCAAAAAAGCTGCCTGGGTATCAAAGAAACTAAGAAGTGATGTAACATACACGTGCAGCAAGGTTTGAGGCGCGGTTTGACGTACGAAATCTAGCTGTAAATTTAGATAGTTATTAAACTGTTTCACTGCATCATGGTCGTAGGTGAATGCAAAATCGCTGATGAGTCGCATCACTAAAGCTTTGACTTGGTTGTGTTCATCGAAGTACGGTGTACCTATGACCTGTTCTTTTGATAAAGTTGAGTACAGCCTTGCCATGAAATGTGGGAAACATGCTGTGAAGCAAGTTGGAGACTTCTTATTACAGCAACATGGGTCTCCTGAGATATTACAGTTACCAACATTTGCTAAATACTCTGTTAAACTGCAAACATGGTTGTTGGATGCAGTGTAATTCAGTTTCAAAGTTTCACATATATTACTGAGCCAAACTTGGTTCTCGTAGTTTGTCAAATTAAATCTCTCATCAAGAAATAAATCTCCGTTATCATTACGTTTATACACCGACCCGGTGTCAGCAGGAATTACACCCCAAACAAATATGACTGGCATCAGGACTTTCTGCAGTTCTAATTGGTAAAACCGATACTTTTCAATCTCCTTCCAGTAAATATTAATTGGGTGACTACCTACAAATGCCTGATATGCCGCATCAGTTGGTGGCGAAAATTGGGGTTTGTAAAACACACATATGCTACTAGCGACACCAACTGCCGAAAGAATAATAATGAATAATGGGTACAACTTGTTGATGATCTTAGGAATGGCATCATTAAATATGTAGTTGGAAAAAAAAGCCATCTTTTTGTATAGAAGATCAATTTTGCAGCATGATTTTTTTCCTTTGGTGATGGTTTTCCTTTTCAGTTTCCTCTTTTCTATCAAAACCATGCAGGATGGTATAAAGGTTAACATTAGGATTAAATTACAGGCAATACACAAACCTGCATAAATACCGAAACATTTAGCAGCTGTTATGTCACTTACCATATTGGCGAAAAAGGATGCGGATGTCGTAAATGACGTGACAAAAATAGACATTCCCGCGTGATTGAACGCCAATCGCATGTGGTACTCGAGGTCTTCTTTTGGATATCTTCGTTTCATAGTTTCCAAAGAATCCATGAAGAGGAACACATCATCAGCAACTAAGGCAATCAGAATCAGACCACCAATAAGATTCAGAAAGGGAAAGAACTTAATTTGAAATATATCGGTGTAGATGAAAAAAGCGAGAATGAGGGACATGCCAATATCCGCCGCAGCGATGATTGTCATTATAACAGATCTTAAGTACAATGTCATAACAATCCCCATAAATAAAAATGCCAAACCCATGTACAACATATCAAAAAGCAGTTGGAAATCTAAAGCAAGATCTTGGGCAATTTTGTCAATGGCAACAACTTTTGTTACCCCATCAGATTTGTATGGATTGACAGCGAAAATATCGATGTAAAACTCTGCTGCTGTGGTTTCTTTCTCATCTGTTAAGGCAAACATGAGCAAAGTCCTTTTCAGCGCCTTGGAGTCATTTTCGTAAAACGAATCATCGGTGAAGTAGTAGAACAGGTGGTAAATTTGGTAGCAAAGTTTCGGCACTGTGACGCAATTTGGGGAGTTACATCCTTTACTGTTTAACATGCCAGCGACATAGTATGGAGCGCATGTAGATATTACAAATTGCAAGCTAGTAATGTCATCCTGAGTGATATTGTCACAATTCGCTCCTGTCAAGTCTCGGATATTATCCAAAAGGGAGATCATACCACATGATTTGTTGATGAGTGGATGATCCAACATCTTGTTGCTGAATTCACACAGGGATTTGATATGCTGAACATCTAACAAGGTAGAATCAGCATCTGTTGTTCCAATTATTACTTTGAAGAACTTTTGCCCTAGAAATGAGAGTATTGAGAATTTGTGTAAAAGTTGTGGCCTGTCCACAAGAAATCAAGATACAGTTAGTTTAATTAAAAACCACCCTGGATCTAAAAGTACATATTTATGATATATTAGACTAATTTCTTACATTTACTAAGGTTTATATTTATCTGGTGATAGGTGTAAGCCGATTATTAGCTATAGAAGCGGAGAGAAGCAGCTGGCTTCAGCATGTTTAGACCACAGCCAGGTACAGGTCGCTACAGACAGCTAGAGTAGACCGTATTTTATGAAACTAACTGTTTATATAGGAAACTTCAGCCTCCACCTGAGATGCAACACACGAAGAATTCTCGGTCCAGAGAAATTAACCTGAGAACTTCAGCAGAGCTTTCCAATGCCATAGTGGATTTTTATGGAAGGTTTTCTGTATTTCCACCAGGTGGCTAAAACATAATACTGCAATTCTATTGGCTGAAAATGTTCCCGCCCTTGACTGTGACTGGCTGAAGCAAAGTGCATCCTAGCAGCAGTATTTTTAGTGCATTTTAATGTATATTTGACACTTCATCATTTAGTTGATTTTGTTATTTTTCTGAGAAAATATAGAATCAGTTAGTTATTACCTACTGTGTCTGAAAAGCTAAATTAGTAATAACAGGAGAGGAAAGACATGTCTTGCTGAATTCAAAGCTGTTCAGTAAAAAGACTATATTACTGGCCAATGTTAATTACTATACCACCCAACTGTTATGGTGAGAACTTTTTTTAATATCTCTAATGCACCTCTGTGAGATCCAGGAGGAAAATTTTCAAACTTACAGCTTCTTGGAGAGCATTCAATTTCCTGCTGAACAGAGTGTGTTGTTTTCGCTTGTTTCTGAATAAGGCTCATCCTCTGTGGTAGGTATGGAATCGGTGACAAAATAGACTCGCTACCATTAAGTAGATTGTAAGCGTGCCACTTTTTGCTAATTTCTGTTTTTCTGGAGACAATTCCCTGTAAATTAAATAGTTTTTTAATTTAGAGAAATGACTAAGCTTGCAATAGCCCACATGATGGTGGTGGCGGATGAAAAGACCAAAACTGCAGTTTTACAGGCCGAAGCTTGTGATATTCTAAGCCCAACAAGCATGTAATTTTAAGTAGTTGACATTAATTTTCCCCTTATTGCCTTGCAGAAGACAAAGTTTTGACAACTCACACCCATACCAGTTCTGTTTTGTTACCTACTAAAATGATAAGGAGGACCAGTTCCAAACCTAGTTCTCCTTATGCCTAGTTCTTGCTGTACCTAGTGCTACATCTAGTTCTTCCAACACTAAGTGCTCCCTATACCTAGTGCTCCCTACACTCAGCTCTCCCATCAGCTAGTGCTCCCTACACATAACACTTCTTTTATCTAGCTCTTCCTTCACCTTGTGCTCCCTACACTTACTTACCCTAAACCTAGCTCTCCCTAGTTACCTCCCTACACATAGTTACCTAACCTAGCTTTCCCTACACCAGGCCCTACCTTCACCTTGTGCTCCCTACACCTAGTTACCCTAAACCTAGCAGGGCGGGAGCCTAGCTCAGAGGTGGCGCTCTGGGCTTCCAACCGCTGGGTCCCGGGTTCGATTCCTGGTAGAGCCTAAGTTGGATGGCTGTTTCCTCCTTCATCTCATTGCCATGGTCTCTGCCTGTCCTAATTAGCCCAACTGGTGCAAAAATACAGGACGTAAAGCCCTAATCACAAACAAACACAAACAACCCTAAACCTAGCTCTCCCTGCACCTAGTTACCCCAAACCTAGCTCTCCTTACACCTGGCCCTTCCTACACCTAGTGACCCAGAACCTAGCTCTCCCTAAACCTGGCCCTCCCTTCACATTGTGCTCCCTACACCTAGTTACCCTAAACCTAGCTCTCCCTACACCTGGCCCTCCCCACACCTGGCCCTGCCTACAACTAGTTACCCTAAACCTAGCTCTCCATACACCTGGCCCTCCCTACACCCAGTAAGCTAACCTAGCTCTCCCTACACCTAGTTACCCTAAACCTAGCTTTCCCTACACCTGGCCCTCCCCACACCTGGCCCTGCCTACAACTAGTTACCCTAAACCTAGCTCTCCATACACCTGGCCCTCCCTACACCCAGTAAGCTAACCTAGCTCTCCCTACACCTAGTTACCCTAAACCTAGCTTTCCCTACACCTGGCCCTCCCCACACCTGGCCCTGCCTACAACTAGTTACCCTAAACCTAACTCTCCATACACCTGGCCCTCCCTACACCCAGTAAGCTAACCTAGCTCTCCCTACACCTAGTTACCCTAAACCTAGCTTTCCCTACACCTGGCCCTCCCCACACCTGGCCCTGCCTACAACTAGTTACCCTAAACCTAGCTCTCCATACACCTGGCCCTCCCTACACCCAGTAAGCTAACCTAGCTCTCCCTACACCTAGTTACCCTAAACCTAGCTTTCCCTACACCTGGCCCTCCCCACACCTGGCCCTGCCTACAACTAGTTACCCTAAACCTAGCTCTCCATACACCTGGCCCTCCCTACACCCAGTAAGCTAACCTAGCTCTCCCTACACCTAGTTACCCTAAACCTAGCTTTCCCTACACCTGGCCCTCCCCACACCTGGCCCTGCCTACAACTAGTTACCCTAAACCTAGCTCTCCATACACCTGGCCCTCCCTACACCCAGTAAGCTAACCTAGCTCTCCCTACACCTAGTTACCCTAAACCTAGCTTTCCCTACACCTGGCCCTCCCCACACCTGGCCCTGCCTACAACTAGTTACCCTAAACCTAGCTCTCCATACACCTGGCCCTCCCTACACCCAGTAAGCTAACCTAGCTCTCCCTACACCTAGTTACCCTAAACCTAGCTTTCCCTATACCTGGCCCTCCCCACACCTGGCCCTGCCTACAACTAGTTACCCTAAGCCTAGCTCTCCATACACCTGGCCCTCCCTACACCCAGTAAGCTAACCTAGCTCTCCCTACACCTAGTTACCCTAAACCTAGCTTTCCCTACACCTGGCCCTCCCCACACCTGGCCCTGCCTACAACTAGTTACCCTAAGCCTAGCTCTCCATACACCTGGCCCTCCCTACACCCAGTAAGCTAACCTAGCTCTCCCTACACCTAGTTACCCTAAACCTAGCTTTCCCTACACCTGGCCCTCCCCACACCTGGCCCTGCCTACAACTAGTTACCCTAAGCCTAGCTCTCCATACACCTGGCCCTCCCTACACCCAGTAAGCTAACCTAGCTCTCCCTACACCTAGTTACCCTAAACCTAGCTTTCCCTACACCTGGCCCTCCCCACACCTGGCCCTGCCTACAACTAGTTACCCTAAGCCTAGCTCTCCATACACCTGGCCCTCCCTACACCCAGTAAGCTAACCTAGCTCTCCCTACACCTAGTTACCCTAAACCTAGCTTTCCCTACACCTGGCCCTCCCCACACCTGGCCCTGCCTACAACTAGTTACCCTAAACCTAGCTCTCCATACACCTGGCCCTCCCTACACCCAGTAAGCTAACCTAGCTCTCCCTACACCTAGTTACCCTAAACCTAGCTTTCCCTACACCTGGCCCTCCCCACACCTGGCCCTGCCTACAACTAGTTACCCTAAACCTAGCTCTCCATACACCTGGCCCTCCCTACACCCAGTAAGCTAACCTAGCTCTCCCTACACCTAGTTACCCTAAACCTAGCTTTCCCTACACCTGGCCCTCCCCACACCTGGCCCTGCCTACAACTAGTTACCCTAAGCCTAGCTCTCCCTACACCAGGAAACGCATATTATAGAAATATTTGTTTGTGGTTCGGTGGTAGTCTTTCTCACATTTGATCATATGAAGCTTGGAGCAGATGGAAGATATATAAGGCATATAAATTAGTCAGACCACAATTTTTTGTTCCACCTAGTGCTCCCTACACCTAGTTACCCCAAACCTAACTCTCCTTACACCAGGCCCTCCCTTCACCTACCTAGCTGTCCATTCCTAGTCTAGACAGGAATGACATCTCGGGTTAACATTTGGTTAAATGTAATTCACATGCACAAATATACCTCTGAAGGATCCTTGAAGTCCAGCGACTTAACGTGAAATGTCACAACCACCAGGCAATAGAGGGTGAAAAATAGGACCCCAAAAAGGATGAGACCTGGCCTGTTCACAAGGGCTGTAGAGTACCTGAATAACGAATATATAATATTACAGTAATGTGCACTCAATTGTTGGTCACATTTTATCATATAGAACTTGGAGCAGATGGAAGAAATATTAGGCATATTAATTAGTCAGACCACAATTTTTTGATCCATAATGATCTCTCTCAGTACCAATTAACTTGAAAGTTTTCTATCTTTCCAATGGTAATTCATCGCCTATATTTTCATCATTATTGCCATTCGTTTGTAAGATGCAGCAGAAATTAGAACGGAGAATAGAGCAAAGTTGATGTTAAATTGTTTGACAGAAGCTTTTATCACCCAGAAAGTTTGAGTCTGACTTGTTGGCAACATGCATATAGAAAAAAAATTATATATCACAAAATATTAATAAACATTTCTTTTTAATCCTACTACGGGTATTCCTGAAATTAGTAATTAATATGAAACAGATCATAACTCCTTTATTGTGTATCCACAGCATTCAATAATTATGAAGATATTAAATAACTATAATAGTAATTACATATCTATAGTTCTGATTAACATTATAACAAAATTGCAGAACATATAAAATTGAGGACCAAAAAAAGCGTGCAGAAATATGAAAGATATTACCAAAATTGTTAACATTCTAATTAAAATTGCATGCAGTAAAATTTGCACAATGTATTATGTTTTTATTTTGGAAATATTTTCTCATTACGTGAACAAACTAGCCGCTGCGGAATATATTAAAAAATTTCAAAGTGTTTGCCGGGAAAAGTGGCCAAAGATATGAGGGTGTATATACAGTTAGTTTCATGAAAAACGGCCTGTCAAACCTAGACAAAGCTAGACAACTTCTGCTATACAATGCTACCTGCCACTAAACGGAACCATCTGGCTATAGCTGGCTACTCAAAGCTGGATCTAAAGGTACATATTTATGATATATTATATAAATTTCTTACATTTGCCAAGGTTTTTTTCTCTCACTAAGCCGTCTATAAGCTAGGAGTAGACAGAAACGGCTGGCTTTAGCTAGATATAGCTACAGCCAGGAATAGGTTGCTACAGCTGTATAGAGTCAACCATATTTTATGAAACTAACTGTATAAATAGTGTCTATTGTTCAGTGCCAATTTTGTTTGAACACATTTTGTATTCCGCATACTATCTATTTATTAATGTGATAAGATGTTAATGTTGATTCAGATCGGATTGAATCAAGTTTATGACCAAATTGATATTCATGATATAGTCAGGCGAATTTTAGGTGAGAATTTCTAATTATGAAAATGTTGAGTAATTTTATGTGAACAGCGAGTTGCTAACATGCTATTTAAGTCATACAGAATTTCTCAAAAATCTAATTTCATAGTTTCATAAAATGATATATATTACCTAAGTATACAACAGTAAGTATACAACAAGCAACTGTGCTTTTGTTAATATTAAGAACATCGTCATATCTAAGTAAGTATTCACATACTGCAAGCCAGAAATGCGAACTTACACACAATTACGTATATTCCATTCTTCAAAATTGTACTAATCAATTCTGTCTTAACAAAAGAGTTTTCTTACCTCATTTCGAATCCTTTTTGCTGATATTTTGTTCAATAATTAGAGGAAAAACACGCTGCGTAGATTATTCTGCGTTTCAGTCCAGACCCTGTAGCACATGTCCCTGCAAGCCATCCGTGACCATGCATTACAAAATGGTCGCACTTTTCACTCGCACACATAAATTCTAATTCAGGTAACTTCAAAAGACGTTTTTGTATTATTTTGATACATTTTGACAACAAATTTTGATTTTGACTACGACTAAATGTTTTGACACTACCACCACCTCTAAAACATTGTATCAACTTCTTAGACAGTTGGATATTTTTGGCTAAAATTTTCCCGTATTCCTATTGAAATATCATGGACTTTTTCAACTTACTTTTTCAACTTATATACAACTTAGTCCGTCTTTGGAAGTCAGTCAACTTTGCAACTGGTGATATCGTTATATATAAGGAGAACTAGGTCGTTTATCAAATTTAATTTTCGCCGATTCAAAAATAAAGCAAAGTCACTTTTTAGTATTCTAAATTATATTATAAACATAATGTTGGGTACCCTTTTGAAAGAATTCTCAACCATTCCTTGTATAAAGAGAAAAATTATATTTTAGAAAAAAGTGGCCCAGTTTTCCTTACAGGAGGGAGAACTGGGTCACTTGTTTCTTAAATATGGGGGCTGGAGAATACGGCCCCTTCTGTCATTTAAAAACAAACTGGAACCATTATAAATGTTTTCATAATGACTTCTAAAAAAAACATGATTGCATTAAAAGAATACAGCTTTGATATTAAAATTTGGCTTACATAAAAAGTCCAAAAAATTATTTATGAAAATTAAATTCATTTCAGCCTAAAACTTCATATACTGTGTGAATACAGCATTTCATGGTTGAAATTCAGTGATATAACATTTGAACTTCATCTTGGCATAATTCTGTAAAGCTCCGTTGGAAAGTTTATGAAAGGCTGAAGACGAATGCTGAGCAAGCCTAAAGGCGCCTTCACACTTAGCCGGATCAGACGACGGAGTGTCCCGGAGTATAGCTCCTGCAAACTCCGGTAATAGCGTGTAGACCTCGTGTTTATTTCCGGCATTGTCCGTCATTGTCCGGGCGATCCGGGAGCACCTTGGGACTCCGGGGGAAAAAATTAAACATCTTTAATTTTTCATGCCGGAGGTCCAGGAATATTTAATATGTGTTGATCCGTGTTGATCCGTGTTGATCCGTGTAGACGCCCAGTAGACTCCGCCAATCTCCGTGTTGCCTCCGGCATATCTCCGGCTACTTCCGGCATATCTCCGGCTACTTCCGGCGTCAACTGGGCATGAATATTTCGCCGCCATTAACGCCGGAGAGTACAAGGAGCAACACGGTTCCACAAAAATGAACACGGTGTAAAGACCGGATATATCCGCGAAGGCACCGTGAAAATCCGGTTCACTCCGCACTCTCAACGGGACAGTCGTGTTAACTCCATGTTGCTCCTTTTTGCCACCGTATTGCCCTCGTGTACACACCACCAAACATTTATTTTTTGTCTATATTTTCAGCTCTTTGATCCCGGAACCCCCCGGAGTGAAAGAAATATTACTCCGGGAAACTCCGTCGTCTAATCTGGCTAAGTGTGAAGGGGCCTTAATAAGCAGCTCGGTTTTGTTAGGAATGAAAAGGATTAAAATGAGGTGGGAGACACGGATGAGAGAATTATTAGTCAACTAAATTTATAATTAATAAATGGTATGTAAATCACTGTCATGTATAATAGACATTTGACAAATGATTTAATGTAGGGGAAATATGCCTGCTGTATTTATATTTGAATATTTTAAACTCTGAAAGTATAAGCATGGGTTAAGCCAACTCGTATTGTAAGCCATAAGTCAACTACAATAAACATAGCTGAGATTATGGTTTTCCTTTTCTAAGCGTAAGCTAGTGTTTAAGCATCATTTCTAATGCCAGGTGGTTTACGATTTCCTTATAAAACATTTTGACTGTATTTTGTAACAGATGGAGGCCTAGTAATCATGTAATGTACATTTGTATGTATGTGACTTCACAAGTGCAGAGGCCTAGCTCAGAGGTAGCGCACTGGGCTTCCAACCGCTGGGTTCGATTCCCGGTCGAGCCTAAGTTGGATGGCTGTTTCATCCTTCGTCTCATTGCCATGGTCTCTGCCTGTCCTAATTAGCCTATCAGGTGCAGAAATACAGGACGTAAAGCCCTAATCACACACACACACACACACATGTGACTTCACACAGCTTGTATTTGTGATTGTCATGGCTAAAACTGTATAAATTTTCTCTGCATAGAAATTGTAAACTAATTCAGTGTTAATCTGTTAAAAAACCGTGAATCGATAAAGAAGTAAACTTAAAGCGGGATCACATGATTACTTTAATTGAACATGTCATGAATGTATTTTCACACTTTTATTTTTAATATTTACGATAAATTTGTGAAACTTACCGCTGTGTCTTACTTTCAAAATATGGTTTATATGCAGGAAATTGATTAAGCTTTCAATCTGATCCATAAAATGAAATAGCATCTCAACAATATGCAAACCTAATGGTCTCGAAAATAATTACTTATTCAACTAACTAGCTTCTTGAAAAAAAATCATAACTCCAAAAGCAAGCGGAGCACCAAGTTGAAATGTTGGTCAGGAAATGTTGAGATATGTAGGAAAAAAATGGTAAAAATAAATGAATTACTGTCAACATTGTCAAATATTGGTCTGAAAAATGACATTTTTTTAACGAAAATCATAAACGTGCTCGCTAAAATTTTTATGTAAAACAATTCTGTCAGAGGTAAATAAAAACAATATGAAAACCAAAGCTCATGCCTTTATCTAGCTTAGTATTGAAGCAGTGGCTGCTCAAATATAGTATCGTTTTTTATATTTCTTATTTTCGGCCATTTTTAGAGCCATATTGTGACAAAACAGTTGAGGTAGACTCAATTAGACTCAATTTAAAGGCCTATGGGAAAAGTTGGCCCTAGAAATTCAATTTCAAACTTCTAAATTCAACAGCAGTGAAGTAATGAGTGTGCAAAGTTGGACGAAAATGCATTTGCGAACAAACAAAAAAATTAAATTAAATTTCAAAGGGCTGTATTTCAAAAACGGTTGCAGATATGGACCTTAAATTTGAGATTTGCCCATTAGTCTGGTAGATGTCCACCTCTGAATTGTTTAGACAATTCTGAGAGGGTGACCTTGGAAATTCATGAAAAATTGGTTGATTTCATATGGAATGACCCTAGACTGTTTATTTGCTATAAATTCAAACTTCATAGAATTGGTTGCATTAGACAAAACCCTGTGCAGCATATATCATGAAGAGTTAATTACTTTAATTGCGCTAGGAATAAATGTGCATTGGAACCTTTCGGTTCTGCAAAGAGTCATTAATAGCCTTCCATGTGGCAGTAATGGAAAATAACAATTTAACGGATGTTCAGCATCATTCATCATGTAGCTGCAAGAGACTTATTAACATAAACATCAGTAGGATCATGTATCATATCATTACATTTAACTTATTTGACCATTTACTTCCTGTGCCAGAATTAAGTAATGAGTGCTACAGGAGACAGTACTTATGTTATGCTGGTGTGTAACTAATTTCTCTTCAAACGTTTGGGTAATTACAAAGAAAATCATCTTTATGTGAATATAAAAAAAAAAAAAAAATAATACTTCATTTAAAAAATGTTTTTTTTCTTTGCTATTTACTTCAACTTGTAAAGTACTTAATCTTTCAAGATTTTAGTTTTTAGTATATCTAATTATCATGGAAAACATGGGCTTGTTTAGGTTGAAAAAATACGATATATATATATCCCTTTTATTTTAAATTTTGGATTGGGGAATGGCCCTCGAAGGTCCTGGGCCTCCACGCGGCGAGGGTGGAAACACGGGGTGAAGTCCTCTATCCTCTGTGGCTAAAACAGGACAGTGCGCATTGCACAAGCTGCTCCAGCTATCCAACACAGACAATTATTGATTTTTTACATGCTTCTGGTTTCTACTACCAACTATAGATAATCAATCTTACCCTAGAGAGCCTCTACACAGCCCACTCAGGTGCTGATGAGGGGTTAAACAATAACACTAACTAACTAACTAACTGGATTGGGGAATGGGGTGGGATAAAGAAGTGTCTAATACCCCCCACTTCTTCTATGGTTTGCTGACCAATATTTTAAATAGTATCATAAGTTTGGTTTACAATTTGACATGAAAAATAAATTTGACAATTCTTTTAAGATATAAACTTCTTTTTGATGACCCTGGGCCCTTGAAGGTCCTGGGCCTCCACGCGGCGAGGGTGGAAACACTTGGGGTGAAGTCCTCTATCCTCTGTGGCTAAAACAGGACAGTGCGCATTGTACAAGCTGCTCCAGCTATCCAACACAGACAATTATTGATTTTTTACATGCTTCTGGTTTCTACTACCAACTTTAGATAATCAATCTTACCCTAGATAGCCTCTACATAGCCCACTTAGGTGCTGATGAGGCGTTAAACAATAACACTACCTACTTTTGATGACCCTGAAGCTAATTTCGACATTGTTTTGAGAGAGACAGTATGACAAAGTCTTGTTTGTATTTAAAGCAGAAAATGTCACTAAATTTAATTTCAAAGATAAACTAAATTGTTTTAAACAGATGATTGTGTTGAACCGGTTCCCCTCCCCGCCCCCCCCCCCCCCCCCCTGAAAGTTTGTTAAAAAATTAGCCAAGATCTTAAGGACATTAAAAGTGTATAAGCGAACCAACATCATTGTTTGTTTGCTTGCAAAATCCATGTTGTGCCAATACTTCTGCAAGAAACTGTAACTATTATACACCAAATTATCTTGATGAACTGGATTGTTTCACAGCATTCTGCATTAAGGGACACCATGTTATACAGGTTTCTTTTTCATCGTCATCCTACCAAATCAAGGTCACACTCATCTAAATATATGTATACCTATCAAGCATCATCATCAGTATATCATGTACTTACCATATATCATCATTAGTGTACCACTAATTGTAACTATTGTTGTTATAATAGGTGAATAACATTTCTTAAGTCTTAAGTCTTAATGGCTGTGCAACTTCTTGATGGGTAATTAAAAAGCACAGACAAAAATCAAAACAATAAGCTTGATAGATGTTGCATTCAAAAAGTTTGTGCATTAAATGCTACAACTTTAAATTTAAGAATTTAACTTAAAAATAAAATTTATCTGAAAAATGATAGAACCTGTTTACATTTAACGCTTAAATGCTGCAAATTTTTTTAACATTTCTAAAGATAAAAATTCTTTTGAGAGGAGGTACGTTCTACTGTGTAGGAGTGCGGAATGTGTCTCATTAAAACTTATCCAAATTTAAATTATGTTGCCAGGTTAGGTGCAGTTGTACTTAGTGTCACGAATTCGACACATTTTTTGGTGCCTGGTATCCAGTTGTACCTGCCACTCCTATGGTTATATATAATCTTGTTGACTCAAACAAAAGACTGTCCTAAAATAAATTTATTATAAATGTTTTTATTAGCGGCTTGTATTTTTTTTTTTTTTTTTTTTTTTTCTATTGTGTATGTGGATTTTAAACACGTATTATAAGTTAACTTGGTGGCTGGAACCTTGATTATTGAAATTTTATTGCTTTCTGTATTTACATTAATGTCTCTTTCATGTTATCTTTTAACTGAATGACATATGTATCACTTATGATATTTTACATGTCAATAAAATCTATATATATATATAATATGCACCTTGTATGCTCCCATTGACCAAGCTTTCATGAACTAGTTTTGAATGAGAAATTAGGATATATTTTTTTATGACAATATTTTAAATTGTCTCTAGTCAGTCACTGTTGACGCAGCAATCCAACAATTTTTTTCGAACATAAACTTATTTTTTTATGACCTTTGAACACTCACCAAGTTTATATTATTATGTTGTAGACTTCTATTTGAGAATAATGATGCTTTTCATACATCTCTTTACTGTATAATGTGTAACTAGTTTCTTTTGTAAAATTTCCTTTGTATACAATACTGCATTTGCATTGTAACTGTTCTTGTGGCGCCAGTTATATAAGCCTTGGCTTCCCTGGTAGCCCTGCATACTTTTGCTAAATAAAGATCCATCCATCCATCCATCCATATATATATTGGCTATTTCAGATATTATATATATAGGGTTATTTCAGATGACAGTCTGGCAATCATGATCAGTCTTTTCCACTATAAAGGCCATTGATGGCACCATCATAGATGATGTACCCAGATAGCATTCCAAAGCTGGCCAGTGTCGTTTCTATATCGGCCGCCATCGTTAAAACATCGTTTTGACATTGCCGACATGGTGCCGAAATTGAAAAGATTTGGAATGCTATCAGGGTATTATCTTCACTTATGTTTTGGTGATATATTTTTCATAAAAATTATGGAGCAGCACAAAAATGTGACAAAGTTTTTTTCTGACTGATAACGGTAATAATAATAAAAGAAATGCTTGTTGTGAATTATAAATATTTCAAATCGTTTCAAAGTCGGCGTAATGTCAGCGACGTCAAAATGATGCTGTACCAATGGTGGCCTATATAGAAATTTTTGGCTTCAATAAGACATGAGTCAGAGTCAGATGATGCGCCCACATAATCACGCATACAAACAAAAACCAAATAGGCGATCACATGAAAAGAATTACATAAGTGAGAGGTGACTTACATTTAACAAATAACAGTAAGATTCATTACCTTAGCCAACAAATAACACTTAAGATTCATTACCTTAGCCAATAAATAACAGTAAGATTCATTACCTTAGCTTTTTGGATCAAATGTGCATTCTTAGTGGTTGAAGGTTCTACATGTCAAGTGAATTTATCATTTTTAAGCTACTTATGAAATGTTTGCATTTTTCGGAGAACATGGTCTGAACTTTACATGATATCAATCTAGCCCAAAAACTATTATTTTACTCTGAAATAAATTATGGAGGATGCTACTGTCATAATGGCAGATAAAATAGAATGCAAATTTAATTCTAATACTTCAATTTTGGATCATTGAATATTTTGCGGTAAAATAATTCAGGCTTTTTCATGGATTATGCTAAAGATTTAAATTTGCTGTAATTTTCTATGTGTAAAAAATTGGTTAAAAGTTAGGCCAAACAAACTTTGTGCTTAGTATATTTTATATCTGGCGTCTAGACCTAAAACACAATAAAACTATGACTGATATAGACTTCAACAATGCCAGATATATATAATGAACAGGTCCCCAGTTTTGTGACAAAAAATAGGTCAATGACTGATAGGAGATTGGGATCTGTAATTTACATGAATGTTATAACAGTTTGCTTGGTGAAAAATTTTAAAAAAATTGATGAATCGAGGAAAGATATGAAACACAAATCTGAAGACTGCATATATTATGTAACTATTTTGCAAATAATGTGAGATGAAGAAAAGATATTTTGTCCAAATTTCTACTATTCTGACGATTACAAAATCATGATAATTCGCACAAGTGAGCTCTACAGTGATAACAGTTTCAGCTAATTTTGGACAAAATCCATGGTTACCACTTCCGAAGTTCATAAATTAAAGTTTTAGTCATAATTGAACTTGTAACCATGGAATTTTCTGCAGTAAAACGAGGTAATTAGCATAATATTTTCAGGCTATTTACCACATGACCTATATATTTTGTCCAAATTTTTACTATCCTGACGATTAATTGTCGTGCTAAAATTATTTGTTGTTGCTTTTTAAACAGTATTATTACTATTTGTTTAGTTCCGGGTGCTTTAGAATTTTGAGACAGACTATGCAGTGTTGATTAGTATTAGTCATAATATAGCTCTACTTATTTAATTATTTTAAGTGTTGATCCATGTATTTCTATTATTTTTTTATTTTTGCCATATATAATTTTGTCATGCTGACACATGTATCAATTTGATATTTTGCTGTCAATAAAAATCTATATATATATTGAGCTTATAGGCCATTACTACCAGAAAAGTTAAGCTTCTTGCAGCAAGCAGCAGTAGCTGAATTGTCTAATATAAGCAGTTAAAGTCCAGTCCAGGGAAGGGGTGGGGGGCCTAGCTCAGTGGTAGCGTGCTGGGCTTCCGACCACTGGGTCCCGGGTTTAATTCCCGGTCGAGCCTATGTTGGATGGCTGTTTCATCCTTCGTCTCATTGCCATGGTGCCTGCCTGTCCTAATTAGGCCACCAGGTGCAGAAATACAGGATGTAAAGCCCTAATCCACCCACCCACCAGTCCAGGGAAAAAAAATGCATTTTTAAAAATATTAATAATATGTTTACATGTCATTAAATATCTACTATCGACTATTATCACACAAGTCTGGTACAGGTCTCTTTTTAAAGAGAGCTTTACTGGTTATCCAGTTCTTTATATTAAAGCTTTAAATACTCCCAATTCTCTGCTGTTCACACATTGCCAGATATCTTTTCTTTATTTTTAAAATAATTTTTCTTGCTGTGGTTTACAACAAGATTTATTTATAGACAAAAATATGAAAAAACAACAATTACAGCACTTCTTGTGGTCAAAAGCATGCAGTGCAATGGCTTTAAAACTGCATCTAGTGGGTGATCTGATTTTCACACACATTACTCACACCCTAGATATAAACATTTGAATTGTGATAATCTAATTTACATTTGTAATTTAATTAGAGGAATAATGTATGATTGAGTTATACTAAGAACTATTCAGTTTATAATCAGTTTTCTCCTATTCTACATACATTTTTTTTTTTGCATTTATTAAATTAATTAAACTGATTACAGTGCATTTGCACTCATCAACACGTGACACTATTTAAAACTATTACACTACATATTTTTTGACCAAATAACATTTCTGGTTGAAAAGTTTCAAGAAACAAGCCGTGAGAAGAATGGCTGAAATTTTCCTTCAATCAGGAAGTCTTAATGGAACATTTATTCGAAGGTTAAGGCCCTTTCACACATAGCCGGATCAGACGCCAGAGCGTCCCGGAGGACAACTCCGGAATACTCCCGCATACTCCGGGGAAAGCCGTGTAGACATCGTGTTCATGTCCGGGATTGTCCGGCATTGTCCGTCATTGTCCGGGGTGCTCCTGGACCACCTTGGGACTCCGGGGGAAAAAATTAAACATGTTTAATTTTTCATGCCGGAGTTCCCAGAGTAATTTAATCCGTGTAGATCCGTATAGACTCCCAATATACTCCGCCGATCTCCGGGAATCTCCGTATTGACTCCGGCATATCTCCGGCTACATCCGGGCATGAATATTTCGCCGCCATTAATGCCGGAGAGTACAAGGAGCAACACGGTTCCACACGAATGAACACGGTGTAAAGACCGGTGATATCCGCGAAGGCACCGTGAAAATCCGGTTCATTCCGCACTCTAAATGGGACAGTCGTGTTAGCTCCTTGTTGAGACCGTATTGACATCGTGTACACATCGCCAAACATTTATTTTTTGTTGACATTTAACAGCTCTTTGATCCCGGAACCCCCCGGAGGTAATAAAATGTTACTCCGGGACGCTCCGGCGTCTGATCCGGCTATGTGTGAAAGGGCCTTTACCATGGTGATAATAGGTCAAGCGGAACTGTAAGTAAAAAAGTAAGTAGAATAATAGGTTAGTAAGTAAGCGAGTCAATAAGGTAGTAAGTAAAGTAAGTAAGTAAGCAAATGAGTTAGTATGCAAATAAGTAAGTAAGTAAGTAAGTAAGTAAGAGAAATCAGCGCGCGCTGATATAGGTGGCCGAGGAGTACACTTTGCAGTCTCGTGGTTATTGTGGGGAGACAGTCACTTTCGCACCACGACAGTCCCAACCTTCGCACCACGACAGTCCCAACTTTCGCACCATGACAGTCCCAACTTTCGCACCATGACAGTCCCAACTTACGCACCATGACAGTCCCAACTTTCGCACCACGACAGTCCCAACTTTCGCACCATGACAGTCCCAACTTTCGCACCACGATAGTGCCAATTTCGTGCCATGAAAGTTACCCATTTTTGCACCAGAAAAGTACCAACCTTCGTACCATGAGAATAACCAACTTTCGTGGAACAAAAGTTACGACTTTGCCCCCCTCCTTCCCTCCTCCTCCTCCTCCCCCTCCTCCCATACACGAATGCATTATTTGTCACATCAATAAGAAACCTTTCAGGTGTGCATTATGTAGTTATACCTATGGCTGGTATCAAATACTAAACCAAGATTGTACGCAACTTAAAAGTCGAAATACGATATTAAATCAACTAGCAGCTTGATGTCCCGCCCCCTTGCTGATTGTTTTTTTTTGTTTACATTAACACAATTAATATTGCATGTACAGCACTGTCGCGGTGCGAAGGTCAACTTTTGGGGGGCGAAGGTTCAACTGTCGGGGGGCGAAAACTCTACTGTCGGGGGGGTGAAACCTATACTGTCGGGGGGCGAACGCCACCATAATATATACCTAATGACGGACTACTACTCAGATTACTTTCAAAGGTTTTGCCACGACACGCCACACACCTTGCTTCTTTGCCTTCTTCTATTCGTATCTCACTTAATATTTGGTTTATATTCCATCTAAATACATGTTAAGAAAGCTTAAGAGCTACGTCATACGATGAGATAATTGAGGTCAATGTATGCAGTGTCTCTGTTACATAATATTACTACACGGCCAATTGTGTCACGTGCGTTTTCCATGCGTTTATCCTCCTCATGGAAAACGCACGTGGCTCATTTGGCCATTTACAAATTCGTGAATCGATGACGTTCTTCGTGACGTTGGCCACGAGAGTCTCGGATGGTTGGATCCGAACTTGAAGAAAGTCACCAAGGGTACCCATTGCACATGCGCGAGATTGACATTGTGCTGAAATGTTCACTAATCGTGGGTCACGTGATCATTAAAGCCGAGTCCATTCCTCGGCTTATAATTATTTGCAGCAATTAAATTAATAATTGTTGAAGAACACTGTGAAGTGATACAAGTAGAAATGGAAAAAAGAAAGAAAATTCCAAAAAGCAATATGTATACACTCGAAATCAGCAGAATTCTCCAAGCAGCGAAATTCACCACTCCCTAAAACTGCTTCAAAACTAACAATTCTGTTGGATTTTTGTATGTAAAAACGTCGCTAATGATGTACATAATTTGTTACACAATAAATATGTTTCAAAAACTGTAGTTTGGGAGTTTCATGGTAGCAAATTTTGGTGATTGTGGCGAATTTCCCTGATTGTGGCAAATTTGGCCCGATTGTGGCACCGATTAGGTTAAAATGATAAGATTACTGTAATCAGTGTTTACTGAAAAAATACTGATAATTAAACATAATGCTCTCAAAATGCTCTCAAAATTTTATTTATTAAATATGCTAATAATTATTATCAAAGTTATGAAGCTGACCTTTTATTTTAAATAGCACGATAAGTGTAAACAGTATTTGTATGGTGAAAATATATCCAATTCTCTATGCATATATTTATTTCAGTTAAATAAATATCCTTAAATAGGTCCGGATAACTTTGAAATTAAAGAAATTTGTCCAAAAATTAATACATGGATTAATGTAATTATGATGCAAATACAAGTTTATTATATATACGTAATTGCATGCTAAAAACTGACGATGAAACATAACAAAACATCAACTGATGATTAAAAATAAAAATAAAAACATAAAAAAAACTGATGATGAAACACCAAAAAACTATTGCTATGAAACAAATGATTTTCATTTTGAAGATCGATCGAATTTTTTGATATTTTATTTGAGAATAATTTTATTGTACGAAGCTTTTAAAGGGACATATCAGAAAAAAAAATTCAAGTATTTGCGTCAGAACAAAGGTGTCCCCACGCAAAATGTTTGTGTCTGGACACCAAATTGTTTGGTTCGGACGCAAACATTTTACTGACTAGAGAGTATCTGTTATGCCACAGTAAGCTACATGTATTAACTTCTTAATTCTAGCAGATTATAGATAGATAGATAGACAGATAGATAGATAGACAGATAGGTAGGTAGGTAGATAGATAGATAGACAGATAGATAGATAGACATATAGGTAGATAGGTAGATAGATAGATAGATAGATAGATAGAGCTAGATCAACAGATAGATAGATAGATAGGTAGATAGATAGGTAGATAGACAGATAGATAGATAGATAGATAGATAGATAGAGCTAGATCAACAGATAGATAGATAGATAGGTAGATAGATAGGTAGATAGACAGATAGATAGATAGGTAGATAGATAGATAGACATATAGGTAGATAGATAGATAGACATATAGGTAGATAGGTAGATAGGTAGATAGGTAGATAGATATATAGAGCTAGATCAACAGATAGATAGATAGATAGGTAGATAGATAAGTAGATAGACAGATAGATAGATAGATAGATAGGTAGATAGATAGACATATAGGTAGATAGATAGGTAGATAGATAGACAGATAGATAGATAGATAGATAGATAGATAGATGTATAGATAGATGTTTTGCAGCATAGATATTTGGCAACATAATATGTATCTATCTATATGTAAGATGTATCTATGTATCTTTGCAATGTATCAAAATCATATACATTCATTCATTTTACATTACAAAGATCAACAAATTGGCACAATCAATCGAGTGCCTTGATTGACAGTATACAGAGAAAACATGATTATAGGAAGCCACAATTATAGAAGAGGAGCTCTATGGTCATTCAAAAGTAAAAATAGGAGTACTGCTTGGTCCACTGTACATTAGAACGTTAGAAAATATTTCTATTTCATTTGTTATTATTTTGTAAAGAATAATTTTATATACCTACTTTTGCTTTTTTACGACTTCGTTTTGAAATCAGTTGACCAATATTAAAACCTTCTTCCTCATTTTTCAGTTAATTAATAATACTAATGTGCAAATGTCGTGTATTTTATTATACTGCGCAAAAGTGACATTGGTGCCATGACATGCAAACAACAGATTTTTTATTGGTTGTAAATAAGGCTGCGCAGCCTTGGAAAAAGGGAAGGGCTGGAGTTATGTTGGAGGTATGTTGCCTGGCGCCACATGACACCTCCCAGGGTCCTCTCTTGTTGCTACTGAATGAAAAAGGTTTTTCAGAACAATACAATACATCATGGCCTGAGTTCTCTATATTGAAACTTGTGGCTCTAGGTTCTTCAAGTTGTTATTTACTTCAGAGAACTCAGGCCCAATGATCAAATGATTGCACTGCAGTTTCTTCAATTTATTTGGCACTACCTGCGAAGACAGATAAATCTACAAATTCAAATAAAACAGTACATATACATAGATACAATTCTCAAAGTTAATGAGCATCATTTGATCCTTTTATGCAAAGACTACTGGAACAACATGTTGACTGTTCAGTGTCTCATTGCTCTCTGAATAGTGTGGGGCGGGGGCCTAGCTCAGAGGTAGCGCTCTGGGCTTCCAACCGCTGGGTCCCACGTTCTGTGGGGTTCTATTCCCGGTCGAGCCTAAGTTGGATGGCTGTTTCATCCTTCGTCTCATTGCCTTGGTCTCTGCCTGTCCTACTTAGCCCAACTGGTGCAGAAATACAGGACGTAAAGCCCTAATCACACACACACACTCTCTCTGAATAGTGAGGCCACTTTCGTTTCACACTAAGAAAATACTTACACTGTGAACAGTGGTAAACATTGCATCCATACAAGAGATTGTGTTTATTACAGTGTTCATTGAGGAATGATATCAATATAAAACAGCTGATTTGGATCATCCAACATCACCTACTGATGGCTAGGGATATTGATTTATCACATTCATTAAGTTCATCCAGGAAAGGTACTGTGCTGGAGTTGCTAAGTTAAATATTCTGTATATATTCGAATTACTTACAGTTTAGTACACTCTGAAAAAAATCCTGCCCAGAAAACCAAATTGCTTTTTTCGGCTAGTCCTCGTTACCAAATTTGTTTAGATTTAAAAAATGAAGATATTTTAAAACGTATACATTGTATATTGGAAAATTTATTTAGAAATTCCAAAATATTTGGTATTTGATGAAACTTAAAAAAAAAGTTGTCAAATGGAGTTTTGTTTTCCGGTCCACCTTTTATCAGACCTAATTGATTTTGAGGAATTGGTGTTTGTTTTCTCACTTGATGGTCGGGGTTATGCTTGCTATCTGGTGGGGGACTGATTTTGTTGAGAAGAAGTGAGAACAAAGAACTAAGAAGTAAGAACTAAGAAGTAAGAACTAAGTAAGAAGTAAGAAGTAAGTAAGAAGTAGGAAGTACAAACTAAGTAATAACTAAGAAGTAAGAACTATGTAAGAACTAAGTAAGAAGTAAGAAGTAGGAAGTAAGAACTAAGTAAGAACTAAGAAGTAAGTAAGAAGTAGGAAGTAAGAACTAAGTAAGAAGTAAGAACTAAGAAGTAAGAACTAAGTAAGAAGTAAATAAGAAGTAAGAACTAAGTAAGAAGTAATATCCCACACTTGGCTGTGTTCCTCATAGAAAACCCATTAGGAACAACTCATGTGGTATTTTTTTGTGATCCACCATCCCTAATTATAATAAATTGTGTTCCACCATCCCTGATTTACATATTGGACGGACTACTTTAGGTTGATCAGTTTCACTTTAATTTCACTTTCACGCTAAAATCGTGCAGCTTTGCTTATATAGACTACTATTCATGAAAACAAACTAGGTTTGAAGTGAATATGCTTTTTAAAAGTAATTTTGAAAATTAAAAGTTGTCCGTAGCGGTCATCGGTCATGTCTGGTCGAGACTTCAGTTCAAAGCACTTCCACTTTCACTTTGCCCATTAAATCTGGAAAATGGCCACAACTTCGTCAATTCTTGACCAATTTTGACCAAATAAAAATTGGCTTGAACCTCAGTTTCTCTGCTCTTGATATCTGCTAACATTTATTTTATATATGTCATAGATTATTTGTATCGGTGACTTGTTTTTACCGACAAAACAATCTGTTGATCTCAAACAGGCTGACATCCACAACATTGAACATGCCATGGCCACAACTTCGCCAATTCTTGTCCGATTATGACCAAATCAAGTCTAGCATGAAGCTGAACCTCTCCTCGTTTTAAACTTCTAACATTACATATGTATAATTCGTTGTTTATCCATACCGGCGATTTGTTTTTACTGACGAAACTGTCTGTTAAAACTCAAACAGAGGCATTCAGTGCTATTGCCATGGACACCAACTGCACGGTGGCGTCACTGAGGAATCTAGTTGCACTGAACAATGATTCTGACTAAAATACTTCGATTTTTCTCATTACAATCTATCAAATGCCTATTTTTCTGCTAAAAGCCTTCAAACTTTTGAATGGGATGACGTTGTGACATCTGTCTGTGTGCTTGGTTCTCTTCAGTGATTGGCTGCTGAGATGTTTATGAATATTAATTAGATTTGTGATCCTCACTGTTTGTGTAGGAATATCAATATGAAAAGTACAAAAATTTGGTCAAAACATTCTTAATTTCTTAGTTTTCTCAGCTAAAAATGCTCAAAATATCTAAAAGTGTGGGATATAAATAAAACCCAACCACAGTGGTGGATCAGCTCATTGAAACCCATTTGTGAGCTGTCTGGCGGAGGAACCAGACAGCTCACTCATGGGTTTCATTGAGCTGATCCACCACTGTGGTTAGGTTTTATTATAAGAACTAAGAAGTAAGAACTAAGAACTAAGTAGGAACTTTTTGAAGTAAGAACATTTTGAATTAAGAACTAAGAAGTAAGAACTTTTTGAATTAAGAAGTAAGAACTAAGAAGTGAGAACTAGTAAGAACTAAGAAGGAAGTAAGAACTAAGTAAGAACTAAGAAGGAAGTAAGAACTAAGTAAGAAGAACTAAGTAAGAACTAAGAAAGAACTTTTTGGAGTAAGAACTAAGAAGTCCCCTCCAGGCTTTCGTATTACAAACTGTGAAAACTGCCCAGTGTCCACCCCCAATGTATCTTTGTAAAATCAGATTTGACTTTGCATAACCCTTTTTATTTTGTTTTTAATTCACAGGTTTTGTTTACTCGAAATCATTCTATGACAACTGTTTTCTAATATACCTTTTAAAACTGCCTAGTTAAAATCAAAACACTTTCCAGGGCAAATTAATAAACAAAACTACTTTTGAACGAGGAAGTGTTACATTTAAACTTCAGACAGTTTATTTTAACAGCAGAGACAAAAAAACACGTGTAACAAACATATAGTAAAATTAAAATAAAGGCAAAAATAGACATAATCTATCTCTATTGTAAGGAGACCCCTCTAAAGCTAAACTTTGCCTTGCTCTATTGCATAGTAATATTTATATTGGTATTTTAAAATTGGCATTGACGTCTCCTGTAATATCTAATTATAGAGCAAGATTGTGTCCATCAACAAGAACTTAGACATAAACTTGGGTCTATTGTAATATGTACATGTCGATAAAATTCATTCCATGCATACACATAAATAGATAGATAGGTAGGATAGATATATGGATAGATGAATAGATAGATATATAGATAGATAGACAGATAGATAGATAGATAGATCCACAGATAGATAGATGATAGGTACATAGATCCACAGATAGATAGATAGATATATAGATAGATAGATAGGTCCAAAGATAGATAGATATATAGATAGATAGACAGGCAGACAGACTGACAGCTAGACAGACAGACAAACAGACAATCCGACAGATATATAGATAGATAGATAGATAGACAGATACAGAGGAGTCCACCCATGTCACACATTTACCCCATGGGTGGGGTCTTTCACTTATTTTCAAACTTCGTGCAGGGCTTTAGGCCTCTGGTCACCACAGCAGAACTGCCCCATGGCCAATCTTTGCCCCCCCCCCCCCCATCCTCCGCCACCCTAAAAAAATTGCGCAATGTTAGCCAAACTCAACTACCCAAGCAAATCCCGTCAAGGGATATAAAGGCTGGGGCAGTGGAATTTTACAATATTGACTTCTTTGGCTTCATCAACAAGAACTTCGATCATAAAGTATCCAAGGTAAGTTTGGTGTTTAAATAAAATATTACTGTTTTTTTTTTATATTGCATCTACTTTTACTTAATGTGAATAAAGAATAGAATAGAATAGAATATCTAAATAGTCTTTGTTACGAGCATTGAGATGATTATATTTGTAGAATGCGCAGATAAGAAATAAACTATTACTATTAGAATAGAATAGAATAGAATAGAATAGAATAGAATAGAATCCACGGTAAATAGATAAAGTTAAGATTCATATAAATAGATTAGGAATTTAGGATAAAACATAAAGGTTATTTTAAAATTTATATATTTTATAGATTTGACTAGTTTATTCAAGAGTTTAATATTTAATTGATAAAAAGGAATAGATAAAACTAAAGTCAACAAAGTACATATTTGTCCCAGCATAGTTTTAGCCTATCAACTTAGCAACCAATTTGTTGATTAGAATATAACTGTTCTTAGGAAGGTCTTTGCTTAGCTAGGATAGCACCAAAACAAGGGAACATGAAAGATAAAAAAAAATAAAATAATTGAAATTATAGTAAATAATATTGATTACAAAAGCAAGAACAACTTGAGGGCTGGGATAGGATACTAAGCGAACAAATGAAAAAAAAACAAAAAAACAGAATATGATTTTTATTTATGGATATACTTTGATATTTTTCCTTTTTCTTTTTGGTATTGTTTGATTATTTACATTTATAGATTAGGTATTTGTTTGAGATATTTAACTATGTTATTTTCACTATGATCAATAGTTGTGCAGGGAAAAAAATCAAGAAGGTGCGCACATGATCTTAAGGAAGCTTGTTGCTGCCAAATTTTTGTTTAAATTGGTGATAACAAAAAGTTTTTGTAATTACGAAAAGTTTTTCGTAAGAACGAGAAGTTTTTGGTAATTACCAAAAGTTAAAAAAAAAACACTTGTTATTAGTTAGGTAATAAATTTAGTTAAGCTAAAAAAAATTATACCCCCCTTTGCGGTGCTTGCTGCGCGTTATAGTCCCGTGCATTGGCCAATCCTAGCCTGGGCCACTCAGGCGTCTAATCCTGTCCCCCCCCCCCTTTATAACCAGCGCTGCAGTTGCCCGAGGCTGTCATCAAACGGCTGGGTAGGTGGCGTTCGAAAAAAAAAATCGCCTATAAGGTATATGTAATATGTTAGGTCGTCAGACGTCCAGTCAGCCATGTTGGCAGGCAAACTGGCCAGGCGGACAGATTCGCTCTCCATTCCTCTAAGTTAATCCATTCATCTGCTAATGCTGGCTCTGCTCAGCAATATATTACTACTTTATGCCCTGGGATTGCATCACGTCCATGCAGTTCTTTGATTGTCTATTTGACGTCCTCCGCCTTGTTGTTTATTGAGTTAAATATTATGTAATTACAAAAAAAAACTTTTTCGTAATTACCAAAAGTTTCTATATCAAATTATCTTTTAAATGGTATTCAATAAGGGGACTTATGCAATTCAACTGACACAAGTTATCACACAATTACATGATATTTTGATAAAAAAGTAAACTTTTCAACCTTGTGATGTATCCAACAATTTCTGTAATGTCTGATGTGCAAAACACCCATTTATGTATTCATTTATAATGATGGCACCCTCTCCTAATAATGACTTAATGAGTAATCTTGTGTTTCTCCAGACACTCGAATTTGAAGGATCTCCGCTGCTTTTTATTGGCTTGCCCTCATAACATAGGTTAACAAAAGTAATTGGTATTTAAATAAGTTTAAAAATTATGAAGCATCAGAGTATTGTATTATTAAAATACCGTATTATTATAATATAATTTTATTATTTTCTTTACTTGTAGTGCTTTAAGTATTCGTATTTGTTCTTAAATCAGTTAGAAATTCCTACAATTTTATTTGAACTGTGCACCTATCTATCTATTTGTCTATCTATCTATCTATTTATCTGTCTATTCATCTGTCTATCATCTATCTATCTATCTATCTATCTATCTATCTGTCTGTCTGTCTGTCTATCTATCTATTTATCTATCTGTCTATCTATCTGTCTGTCTGTCTATCTATCTATTTATCTATCTGTCTATCTATCTAGCTATCTATCTATATAGCTATCTATCTATCTCTGTCTATCTATATGTCTATCTATCTGTCTATTTATCTTCTATCTATATATCTGTCTATCATCTATCTATCTATCTGTCTGTCTGTCTGTCTATCTATCTGTCTACCTAGCTATCTATTTATCTATCTATCTATCTAACTATATATCTATCTGTATGTCTATCTGTCTGTCTATCTATCTATCTATCTGTCTATATATATAGATATCTATCTATCTATCTATATAGCTATCTATCTATCTATCTATCTATCTATATAGCTAACTATCTATCTATCTATCTATCTATCTTTCTATCTATCTATCTGTCTATCTTTTTATCTATCTATATAGCTATCTATTTATTTATTTATCTATCTAACTATATATCTATCTGTATGTCTATCTGTCTGTCTATCTATCTATCTATCTGTCTATATATATAGATATCTATCTATCTAACTATATATCTATCTGTATGTCTATCTGTCTGTCTATCTATCTATCTATCTGTCTATATATGTAGATATCTATCTATCTATCTATATAGCTATCTATCTATCTATCTATCTATCTATATAGCTAACTATCTATCTATCTATCTATCTATCTTTCTATCTATCTATCTGTCTATCTTTTTATCTATCTATATAGCTATCTATTTATTTATTTATCTATCTATCTATCTTCCTCTCTATATGTCTATCTATCTTTCTATCTATCTATCGATATGTCTGTCCATCTATCTGTCTATCTATCTGTCTAGCTGTCTATCTATCTATCTGTCTATATATATAGCTATCTATCAATCAGTATATCTATCTATCTATCTATCTGTATATCTATCTGTCTATCTATCTATCTATCTATCTATTTGTCTATCTATATAGCTATCTATCTGCCGTGAAGTCTGTATGTCTGTCTGTCTAGTGGTGTCTCATCGCAATGAGCGACACAAAAAGTAGCCTATTGCTACTTAATTGTAAATGTATCAATTTTGCTTCCCATCTGACAAGCCTCTTGCAGTTCTTTTGTGACCTCTAAATTTGGGAAAAATTCATTCATAGATGTTGGAGACGCTAATTCTAAATAGCTAATCAAGTGTCAAGTTAATTGCTATTGGCCAGAGATCTCTGCTTGGTGAAAGAGCCCTGCTACTTTCATATCCAGATGACTATGAAACAACTCCCCCCATGCAGTTCTTTGATTGTCTATTTGACGTCCTCCGCCTTGTTGTTTATTGAGTTAAATATTATGTAATTACAAAAAAAAACTTTTTCGTAATTACCAAAAGTTTCTATATCAAATTATCTTTTAAATGGTATTCAATAAGGGGACTTATGCAATTCAACTGACACAAGTTATCACACAATTACATGATATTTTGATAAAAAAGTAAACTTTTCAACCTTGTGATGTATCCAACAATTTCTGTAATGTCTGATGTGCAAAACACCCATTTATGTATTCATTTATAATGATGGCACCCTCTCCTAATAATGACTTAATGAGTAATCTTGTGTTTCTCCAGACACTCGAATTTGAAGGATCTCCGCTGCTTTTTATTGGCTTGCCCTCATAACATAGGTTAACAAAAGTAATTGGTATTTAAATAAGTTTAAAAATTATGAAGCATCAGAGTATTGTATTATTAAAATACCGTATTATTATAATATAATTTTATTATTTTCTTTACTTGTAGTGCTTTAAGTATTCGTATTTGTTCTTAAATCAGTTAGAAATTCCTACAATTTTATTTGAACTGTGCACCTATCTATCTATTTGTCTATCTATCTATCTATTTATCTGTCTATTCATCTGTCTATCATCTATCTATCTATCTATCTATCTATCTGTCTGTCTGTCTGTCTATCTATCTATTTATCTATCTGTCTATCTATCTGTCTGTCTGTCTATCTATCTATTTATCTATCTGTCTATCTATCTAGCTATCTATCTATCTCTGTCTATCTATATGTCTATCTATCTGTCTATTTATCTTCTATCTATATATCTGTCTATCATCTATCTATCTATCTGTCTGTCTGTCTGTCTATCTATCTGTCTACCTAGCTATCTATTTATCTATCTATCTATCTAACTATATATCTATCTGTATGTCTATCTGTCTGTCTATCTATCTATCTATCTGTCTATATATATAGATATCTATCTATCTATCTATATAGCTATCTATCTATCTATCTATCTATCTATATAGCTAACTATCTATCTATCTATCTATCTATCTTTCTATCTATCTATCTGTCTATCTTTTTATCTATCTATATAGCTATCTATTTATTTATTTATCTATCTAACTATATATCTATCTGTATGTCTATCTGTCTGTCTATCTATCTATCTATCTGTCTATATAAATAGATATCTATCTATCTAACTATATATCTATCTGTATGTCTATCTGTCTGTCTATCTATCTATCTATCTGTCTATATATGTAGATATCTATCTATCTATCTATATAGCTATCTATCTATCTATCTATCTATCTATATAGCTAACTATCTATCTATCTATCTATCTTTCTATCTATCTATCTGTCTATCTTTTTATCTATCTATATAGCTATCTATTTATTTATTTATCTATCTATCTATCTTCCTCTCTATATGTCTATCTATCTTTCTATCTATCTATCGATATGTCTGTCCATCTATCTGTCTATCTATCTGTCTAGCTGTCTATCTATCTATCTGTCTATATATATAGCTATCTATCAATCAGTATATCTATCTATCTATCTATCTGTATATCTATCTGTCTATCTATCTATCTATCTATCTATTTGTCTATCTATATAGCTATCTATCTGCCGTGAAGTCTGTATGTCTGTCTGTCTAGTGGTGTCTCATCGCAATGAGCGACGCAAAAAGTAGCCTATTGCTACTTAATTGTAAATGTATCAATTTTGCTTCCCATCTGACAAGCCTCTTGCAGTTCTTTTGTGACCTCTAAATTTGGGAAAAATTCATTCATAGATGTTGGAGACGCTAATTCTAAATAGCTAATCAAGTGTCAAGTTAATTGCTATTGGCCAGAGATCTCTGCTTGGTGAAAGAGCCCTGCTACTTTCATATCCAGATGACTATGAAACAACTCCCCCCCCCCCCCCCACCAAAAATAAATAATTTTTTTTTTTACTTAATTTTGTTTTTCTGAAATTTATTTATAAATACGGAATAATATTTTGTAATTGCGAAACTTTTTTGGTATGTACGAGCCTTTAGGAAACTTTTTTTTTTTTTGGTTGGCAGCAATACACGTACTTATGATCTAGATAATAAAGTAAAAAAAAGTAATTTAACTTGACAGTCTTCTTTTAAAAGAAAAAAGATAAAAAAAAAATATTAGATTAATATATCACAAAAGCAATTAGACAGAATATTCATAAAATTCAATCAAAACGGGTTTCGCAATTTAAAAATTGTCGTCTGACGAAAGGTTAACATCTCATGTGGATTTTTTATTTATCTATTTCAGGTCTTCCACCCCCAACATGGAAGTAATACATGAAATATTCAGAGAATATCACTTATCCCTTTGTGAAGATTATGTTAATAGAGGGAGCATTCTGTTATTGTGTACTACATTGTTCTTCTGGTTGGTCTCGAGGGCTGTAGCAAACAAAAGAGACAGAAAACTGCCTGGTCCCCCAGTGTGGCCTATCGTGGGCAGCCTGCCACGTGAGTATTGTATTATATTGTATTGTATGTATTGTAAGACTGATTATTTTTTCCACTCATTACAAAATGTAGAATACAGTCGAAGCTGACCTCATGGCCACCTCCAGGGCTATACATTGATTAGTATTGACCTTTGCATTTTCCTAGCTCAGTGGTAGCATGCTGGGCTTCCAACCACTGGGTCCCGGGTTGAGATCCTGGTCAGGGTGAAGTTGGACGGCTGTTTCATCCTTCATATCATTGCCATGATCCCTGCCTGGCCTAATTAGCCCATCAGGTGCAGAAATACAGGAAGTAAAGCCCTAATTCACCCACTTTACCCTTCTTAAATAAGCACCTTTCTTAGGCGACCAAATTGATCAATTCCTCTTAAAACATTTACACTGCACCTTAAGTTTTGCTTGACAAATAAATAATGGACCAATGCTGGGCTAACGTCAAGCTGTCGAGTTAATGACTTATGTTTTTTGTTTTTTTTTAAGATTTGAGAAGTCACTTGGACGTATTCAGGGCATTCCGTAGGAAGTATGGAGACATTTACTACTTAGAACTTGGTAAGCATTCATCAATTTGCCTATTTCGCTGTCTGTCTGTTGATTTATGTATCATTCTATTTGCAACTAATCTATGTGTGTTGGGCTGTATGTACGTCTGTCAGACCACTTCAGCTTAACCCACATAGGTAACATCTATCTATCTATCTATCTACTACACTCTAAACAAAGAGTCGTCAAAATGACTAGGGGTTGGTCATATATGGCACTCTGAGGTAGTCAGTATGACTACTACCCTGAGTTTACAGTGTATCTACTTTTATCTTTCAAGGGTTGTTTGGTTCGAAACCTACGGTTATTATCAGCAGTACGGAACTTGCTCACGAGGCCCTTCTTGCGAAAAAAGATGAATTTGCCGGCCGACATAGGACTCCGATAAGTACGATGCTACATCATACTTTATTCTGTAAAGTTGATATTTCTTGATTCAAAAGTGTCCATGAGATGTTCTTTATCAGTTAATGTGTCAGTAAATTGTGTGTTTTCTGTCATTAAATAAAAATAAAATTTTAGAAAACTAATTATTTCATCCACATAAATTACTGACTAGATAGTGGGAATAACTCACAATGTAGTGTTAATTACAACAAAATCAAGGTTATTACTTTCAATTATACAATTTCTGATGACCGTAACAAATTGTTTCACCTTTACTTGAAAATAGCAAAATACATAATTAGCTTTCTTTTTTACAGTCGATGTCTTCAGTGTTAATGGACATGACATTATTTTTGGAGACTTCAATCAGCACTGGATGTATCAAAAGAAAATTGCATTTAATGGTTTGAGGTAACTCTCTATTTTGTCTTTGTAAATTTTTAGAGGTAACTCTTTATTTTGTCTTTTTAAATTTTTTTGGTCATATACCACCTAGATAATATTAAAAATCGGACCAACCTTGGGCCAATATGGCTGGTCAGTTCATGTGTGACCTACGACCTGGAAGTATAGCACAATGAATGGCTGCTGTGTGAAAAGGGCGTATACGTATTTCTGGGTACATGGTCACACAAGAACTGACCAGCCCTATCTTGCCGTGATCATCAACATGATTTGGGCCCGACATGACCAGACTGTTGGAGCCTTTAATATAAAAGTCCTAGGCCTCCTCATGGATGGTAACCGTGGGAGAAGATTGTTCACGGCGGATTTGGAATGCCATTTGTGCTGGAGTGTAGCTCACGCCTCTTCACGCACACAGATTTATAACATAAATTGACCCAGAGATACCATGTTCTGGAGTGGTGGGTAAATGATTGAGTTTTGGCCCTTTCCGACTAATTTACATTAAAATGTTAAAGATTTATTCTGGTTCTCTTAGAGTGAGACAAATTAAAATATGAAGAAAATACTCAATTGTAGAGGAGTGAGACAGCCACCAAATGAGTGATACTCACTCTGAATGAGTGATACTCACTCTGAATGAGTGAGACTCGGCATGTTTGATTGACCCTGGTTTCTTTTGGTAAAAGCAGTATCTGTGCCAGATGAATAAGCATACCTAGTTGTTAATACATTGGAAAACCTGGGCCTGCTCATGGTTAGGGTGGTAACACTGTTGGTGAAGACCTCAAATCCGGGTGGTCAACACAGGGTCTGTCACCAAAACAATAACAATTCTCAGGGTGGTCCTACGTGAGCGGCATCAGAAAGATGCCTTGTAGGATCTCCTGTTTATATATGAATCAAACAACACAATACTTCCTGATTTTCTCATATATGATCTTGAACTTAAATGGCTGAATAATTTTTCTTGGATTTTTAAAAAATTATTTATACATGTAAGCGACTTTAATATATGAAAGCGTTGCTATAGCAGTTTTTATAACACAATACTTCCTGATTTTCTCATATAATTTTTCTTGGATTTAAAAAAAAATCATTTATACATGAAAGTGACTTTAATATATGAAGGCGTTGCTGTAGCAGTTTTTATAATTTGTGGTTTTTAGAAAATTTGTGAGCAGTGGGCGCTTGGATGAAGTACTGGACCAGCAGCTTATGATGATATTCTATGAAACATTCAACAAATCTGAAAACAAACCAGTCGATATGTATAGAGTCTCCTCACTGATGTCATTTAATCTTATGGCATCAATATGTTTCAGTGAAAAGTAAGTGCATTGTTAACTTTTAAATTAAATGTCTGTTATGAAATTTTACAAAGTTCTAGGCCGCTTCGTGGCAATTAGGATTTTTAAAATTCATTTTAGAATACTATATGTCAGTGGAATTAAAAAAAAAAGTTGTTGAACTGTGAACTTGTAGTTCAGGGGTCTATTTATGAATTTTGATATATGCTGTTTACTATCAGCTATATATATATATATATATATATATATGCTGTTTACTATCAGGAAAAATTGAGAATTGTGCCATTCAAAATTTCAATAAAGTTGTCCAATCTGAGCCAAACCTTCCCTAAAGTTTTGTATGAGGTCCAGAACAAAAATTTTGAAATATATGAGCAATTGAAGAACTCCTTGCGCTGGTTCTACCCGGTTATGTGTTCATGCAGGTAGTTGTAGAACTTATATAAAGTACGGTCGACCTACAAGCTTGTAACACCACTTATACCTCCTGAATATTTTTGACGATAGCTGCAGGAACTGTATTTTCATCATACTTTTGGACCCTCATCCACAACTTTCGGGAAGGTTTGGCTCAGATCGTACAACTTTATCGAAGTTTGTTGCGGCTTAGTTAGGATATGACTTTGCTATCTAACACGGTTCAAAATGCTCTCGTAAAGGTTTCACAAGGGTGAGAAAGAAATCAACTACATAATAGATGCGTTGAACCGTAGCCATGATCTTCTTAGTGGAGTTGTCCTGTCCGATCTTCATCCTTTGCTTCGATATATTCCGACAAAAGCCGCCAAGCAGTTCCAGAAAGACCGTGATGTGGGTACTGACCTGGTGAAAGAAGTGTGCATTGAGCATCAGAAACACTTTGATAAAAGTAAGGCATCATATTCAACAAATCCTTTTTACTTTTGTCAGTTATTTTCAAAAGTAGCAAACAAATCTTTTTTTTAAATTTTTATTATTTTTCCTAACTTTTATTTTCTTTTATTTACTTTTTTTCTTACTTTCTCCTTGCTCAACAATGAATTTGCAATTGACAACATAAGTTGCGAGTAATAAAAACGTTGACCAGGATCGATGGACTTTCTGAATGTATAGAATGATATATATATCAGCATAATGCCAATCCCTCGCAAGCTCAAAGAGCAGCATGGAGTTTTTTTTACGTTTAAAAAAAAATTTAGTATGAGATTCTCGTGGCCAACGTCATGAAGAGCGTCATGCCAAACTTTGAGATGGGTTTTTGTCAAGGAGATGATACAGATATCAAAATTAGTCTGTCCTCTGTACACAACCAGTGAAAAAGTTTCATAACCGGTTTTCAAATAGAAATAGACCAAATATTAAGAGAGATACAAATAGGAGAAGGCAGAGAAGCAAGTTCTCTAGTGTCATGGTGAACGTCATGAAGAGCATCGCCCTAATTCAAAACTTTTAAAAGTGATCTTACATTATAGAGCAGTAGTCCATCGTTTAGTATAGTTATACTGAATCCGTAAATATTTTTGGATCGAAAAATAGACCAAATATTCAGCTCTGAGAAGGCAGGTAGGTTGGTGGTGGTGGCAAAAATCAACTTGATTGTGGATTGAAAAGATTGTGTTGTGCTCCCACTTACGTCCACGCCCGCGCTATATAAGCACGCCGCTCCATATAAGCATGCTGCGCTATATCAGCATGCCGCACTAATTTGTCTTCATTTGACATTATGCTGCTGTCCTGTAAATATCGTCTTGGCTAGTATGCTCTGGGCATTATCAAAAAAGTTTTGAATCCATTCCTGAGTGTCATTATATTGTCTTCTGCAACTTCACTGTCGGTTATAACTTCACTAATGGCTACTTTATATATATATATATATATATCTGAGACAGGTCTGTAATTGAAGAGAATCTTACTTTTTCATAATCAGATGATATTCGGGACCTGGCTGATTACATCATTGACATCGATCATGAGATGAAGGCATCTGGATTGCAGGACTACCAGACTAAAATGGGAGAACGCCAATTCCGACTGATATTGGAGGATATGCTCTATGGTGAGAAACCTTTATTGTCATTCCAGAACGTGAATTAGTAGTTTGTGGCAGATTTTCGTATATGAAAACATTGCTAATGATATACACAAATATTTAGTTTGCAAACTGTAACTGCATAATTTTAGCTGTTTCAAGGCTGGCAAATTTTGCTGATTGTGACCAATATTGCTATTTCCAGGCGTAATGGGCTTTGTAATTATATCCCGAATAGAAGAGAGTTAACTAACAGTTTTGTTGGTTATATATTCTACTGTTTTTAATTGTTTTTATAGTATACTGTTTTTAGTCTCCATAACTCTTAAAGTGTGGTTTGTTTTTATTGTACATTATCATGTTTTTGTTGCAAACAAAGCGGGACAAATATAATATCTATTTATCTATCTATATAGTCTTGATTATAGTCCATTAGACATATTTACTAATTTGTTGGATTGTTTGTTTTGTTTTACTGCTCCTACTACTCAAGACAAATTCAGGGAGGGAGTTAATAAAATTTTCGTTGGTTATATTCTTGGTTGAGTATACCCATTGTTGTTATCTATTCTCAGCTGGTACTGATCCAACTCGTTCAACGCTGACCTGGGCCTTCATGTTCCTTGCTGCTCATCCTGAAATTCAAGACAAAGCTCAGAAAGAAATCGACAGGGAATTCGGTAAGATATGGACTCATTCATTCCTCCAAGATATGAACACAGTTAATACCCAGAAAGCATTTCAAATTGTTTCAACATTGGCAATATGTTAGCGATGTTAATACGATGTTGTACACCTGTTTAGTCCAAGGTTGTACCGACAGTGGGCAATGTAGAACGATGGCCTGATTTGGAATGTTATCAGGAGTACAGTCTCCTCCACAGGATTGCTAAGGGGTTGCTTAGATCAGGGTGAAATACCTGTCTACAAGTCGACTGCTTGCGCCATCAATATTTACTTTAATTATTGGGCAAGCATCGCGAGCATCTACGGATTCTCATTTAGAGCAACTCACCGAATGTCTCGCACAACTAACCCAGCCACTTTTGACATATGGTCATCGATTCAAAGTTGCTCAATATTGTTCAAGGATTACAAAACTGCCAAAATTATGAGAAATCTAGAGCGGCGAACATTGATCTAATTTATTTGGTCAGCAATACATTATACTTGCGTAGCGATCTCGTAAAAGTAGGACACTTCAGTTTCCAGGGATCCTGAAGGTTCATGTATTGTTTTAGTACTTCCGGGTACAAAAAGTCACATGAAATCTGGCCAGCCTATTATGTCACAAGACTGCCCATTGGGGAGCAAGGAATTTTAGTGAAGATCATTTTATTTTAAATACTAAGCCCTTGCTCTTACCGCAGATCAGCATTCCCAATGGCTGAGAAACTTTCTAATCGACAACAAACTCATCTGACTGTTTCTGAGTATAACCTAATATTGACCAATGGTCAGCCTAAGATTCATCTATGAATGTTTTCCACAGGTCGCGATGGACAAATAACCACCGACAAGAGGCACCAAGTTCCATATTGTGAAGCGATTCTTTTTGAAACACTTCGTATAAGGCCACCAAGTCCCTTTGGCATCCCCCATGCCACAACATGTGACACAACTTTGGGTAAGTTAAATATAATCTTTACAGCAGATTCTACAGACTTGGAAACTAAACTCTAGAGGGTGTCATGTGAATCTGGGACTTCTATTGGCTAAAACAGTCCTCAGCCAATGAGAATGCTGGATTCACATGATGTCCTCTTGGGTTTAATCTATGAAATCTGCTGTAAAACTTACAATGCCATTTGATTTGTCATAGCCATATTCATAGCCATATTCATAGCCAAAGACCATTACAGTATCTCATCATTACATCTGCCACTGGCAGCTGATCAGATAAGCTGACCAAACTTCAGGCCCTTAGCATTAAGACATTGACATTTAATTTCAGGTGAATACAAGATTTCGAAGGGCACACAAGTTATCATAGACTTACTCCAAATTCATAATGATCCACGCGTTTGGAATGATCCGCATAATTTTCGACCAGAGAGGTTCATGGACTCGTCTGGCAATCTGGCACCAAGACCGAAGGCCTTCATGCCATTTTCTGCTGGGAGGCGCCAATGCGCTGGTCAGGCTTTGGTGAAATTCGGGCTTCATACAATCCTCGCGAAGATACTGCAACGATTCAGATTCTGTTCCCCAGATGGTAAAGCGATTAATTTAGTCCCAAAGGAAGACAGTGTGCTGTTCTACCTTCCAGAGAATGCTAACATACTTATCAAAGAGCGGTAGAAATAAACGATCATGGGACTGGTGCTGGTAGTAACAGTGCCTTTTCATTGTTTGATGACGTCCTGTAATGCTGTAACTTTATGAGTTATTCTGAACATTATTATTACTTACTGATGTGTACACTGTACAATTTACTTACTTGTAATGTCTGCATATAATACTGATATGTACAATTTACTGACCTTGTATAACTTCACTGCATATTTCTGGAAATGTTCAGTCAGACCTATCAATGGACACATGACTGGCTTGTACATTACCCTTGAACATTGATTCTCAGTTGACTAGGGATCAGGGGGAGTGTCCCTGTCCTGTCCTGTTTGGAATGTACTGCAATGATCCAGTCAAAGGGTCCAGCTGATAGGAGTTTTGCCATCACTAAATATTAAGTGGGTTTACAATAAAACAATAGGAAGTTGAGCTTTAGAACCCCACCTGTCGGTGTCTGTCTTCATCATTTCGGTAGCCTACACTGAGTAAGCTTATAAATGCTTGACGTCATCAGTGATCAGAAAATTCACTCTCAAATGTGAAAAGGAGGCACACATTTCACTGCACATTGTTCAAAGACAATGACGTCACACATAGAGAACAATCATCTGTAATTACATGACCTCATTGTTGTTTGTCTATTGTGACCTCGTTCTTCTACCCATGATTCCTTTTAATTACTGAAAGTGTTTACTCTGTGGTTGCTGACCTGATGACAGTGACCTCTTGTGGTTGCTGACCTGCTGGAAGTGACCTACCTCTTCAGGTGTTGGGAGCCTTGTTTCGTGTTTTTAAGGACTCTTTTTATGTTTTAATATCTAACAAAACTCAAAAAACCATTGGAATGGGGTCAAAATGCAACCGAGCCTACAGGGGGCACTACGTCACAATATACAGGCCCGTAGCCAATGTGGGGGGGGGGGGGGGGGGTCGAGGGGGTAGGCAAAAGTGCTCGTATGTAGTAATTAGGCAGCCTCTTGTCACTATAATTGTTTTGCCTTGAGTAAAATGTATGTCATTAACTTTGAATAAAAAATTATAATGCTACAACTATAACAATTGTAATGTATTTATCTTGTTGAATTAAAAAATATTGAAAAAAAACTGCATGGTACAATAATTTTATCGATGTAAATAGGACCAAAGGAGGTCATTGTCATGAGTACATTACAATTTTATTAGAAAGTGAGATTTATCTATTCCTATCTGATATTCTTTGTATAGTTGTTTGGACATTAACCCTAAACAAAAATGTCCACTGGTAATTAAACAAACAAATTATTGACCATTAAACATAGGGGTATGCTTGGCATCCTTTTCCGGTGGCAGCCATAAAGACATTGACCTCATATTAATGGGGACAAAAAATTCCAACAGAGGTCACTGTCACTATAGCAGATAAGTAAATTAATGTTTGATGACATCATCTATGTTGTGACATCATCCATATAACAATAGTGTAGTGATGTCATCCTATTGTCTTTTTATCTGCTATGGTGGTAGCGCCCTCTGCAGGCTCTGTTACTTTTTCTCCCCATTAATATGTACTATATTATGATGTCATTACTTGACCATTGTCCTAACACTCTGCGACTCTGTGACCTCACCATGACCTAAAGTCTGAGTATCAAGAGATGTCATGAAACGGGTTTACATATTACTTGCTGCTGATTTATAGTTCTGGATTTCAGCAGATAGATTTGTATGGCTGGATTAGTATAGTAGCCAGTAGCATGGGGTATTAGCAGTATGTCAATGTAATAATATCCAACCTGGGTTAGGTCTCCCCTTAGGGTGCATCGGTTACCCTATTTGAAAAAGTTGTACTACAATGATGTCACTGTGATATCTTAGCTGGCTTGGGAACGCAAATTATGTGCAAACATTTTTGGTAGAAAATTCCAAACGGAAGAACACCTCCGAGGGGTTCTTTGCCTACCTTTTAACACCTGGGTGGCCTCTCGATAGCGGTCTTAGAGAGGCCTCCCACACAAAGAGAATATTTTACCTATATTAAATATCTTTTTACTAGTGTAGTGTCTGTTTGTCTATGTATGTTTCAGTTAGTCTTTATATTTGAATTGCGTATCTCTGTGTGTAAATAAATGTCTTTGTCTGTCTGTCTGTCTGTCTGTCTGTCTGTCTGTCTTATTGGCAGCAAAGCCTTCAATTAATTTTTCGTAAATGAAAACTCCATATCTCTGCAACCATCAATCCTAGAGCCTTGAAATAAGAAGCGCACAGCATACCCACATTCTCAGACAGCACGCCGCCATTGGCCCAATGTTTGATTGAATGTGGTGTTGGGCCTGAAATCGATGTAATGTTTCATCTGGATTGTAACTTTTATTGAAAACATAAACATAAAAACATCCCGTACGTTGAAACAATAACAATGTACAAATCATTGAGCAAAGAATTGTTGCTTTGAAAAAATTACATGTAATGATACAAAAGTTTCATTAAAAAAAAACCAAAAAAACAACAACAATAAGCACAATAACAGTGTACAAAATTAATTATATTTACCCTTCCAATATGTATACAATGAATAATTAACAACATGATCCCTAGTGTTTGTTATTTATATGTGATCTGTAAAAGAAATATTCCAGCATGTATAAGTTGTATGATGACACATAATGAAACGATACTGGGTAGTCACTGCAGCAATTGTCCAAACCAGCCTGAAAGAGAAAATTGAGATGTTAGACATATTTATACAGATATTGACCAATGGGAGACTCATTGCTGACAGAGGGAGCCACCTGCAAGACGGTTCAAACAATGGGGAGAAAAAGTAACAGAGCCTACAGAGGGCGCTACCACCATAGCAGATAAAAAGACAATAGGATGACATCACTACACTATTGTTATATGGATGACATCACAATATAGATGACCTCATTAAACAAAACTTATCTGCTATAGTGGCAGTGACCTCTGGTGGTACGTTTCCTCCCCATTGTTTGATGTTATTATACAATCAGATCATTGAGTGCAGTTGATGATGTCACATTCAGATGACGTCTTTAAACAATGGTTGAACCCATTTCCCTGTGTCACTTATGAGATTCCCATTATTTAGAATTTTTGGGATGATATAATGATGAGGTGGCATGACTTTTTACTCTGTGTGTTCAATACCATGAAATGAATTTTCTTTATTTCATCAAAGTGGTGGAATTTTCCTCGTGAACAGATTTAAACTAGACAAACTGCAATTGTGCATTTTTAAAGCCCTTCATTGTTTGATTCCAGATTCAAGACGAATTAATTTGTCTTCATACAATAATATAATAATAAGTTGAAACAATCAATATACTCTATTTACAGTGTATGAGAGGCCAGGAGGAACACTCTAAGACACATTAATAGCATCGTTATCAAGTACCCTCCTGGTTTTCTGACAGATCCAAGCAAATCATTATTAGTGAATGACAATGGCATATTTTTTTTACATTACATAAATGAAGGTATTTGGAACGATGTCCCTTGTTTAGAGAAATCAAGCTGATTTGGATTTAACCAACCAGCTGATTTGGATTTAACAAACAAAATTAGAAAAGGTAAACTCCCTCCTATTCGGGATATAAACATTACACAACCTACCCCAGATGTAATGTTTTTGGTGTATGTGAGATACCATTTGGGCCAGGAGCCTTTGATATGAGCTGAAATTTGGAAGATGAAGAACCTTTCCCTTCCTTGGTTGTCTTTGGTAGAAACTGCTCTTACGCCAACTGTGGATAAACATTTACCCGTCTTGAAATCTTCCACTGCACAAAAGAAAAAAATCTGTACTTCAGTTGGGCTTACATAGCTACATAAGTATCCAGAATTATTTAAACGTATCAATAGATGTCCTTTGAAAGTTTGAATGACTTTTATAAATTGCTTGAAGTGTGGTGTGCTCTTGCACCATCATTAATTAAGCTCTGGAGAATAATCCTGGAGGACAAATAAGAATTGCCTTGCCTCTTATGGCCAAGCCTCTTTCTTGTCTGTGATTCCGTTACAAACCAGGAATTTGCTCTCAGAATATTTTATGGGCCTAATTTGGCAGATACACCATAAGCTAAGTGTCAAATTAAACATATCCTTGTAGTCTAAAGGTGGTTGTTTGGAGAAGAGGGTGGCATTTAGAATTTTATCATGTCTAAGTTCCAAATAATGTGTGATTCCGTTAAGCTGGAATTCATGAGCAAATTCACGTTGGCTACTTTTACCAAAGTTGTATTGAATGCTAAAGGTGCAAAATATGGTACCTATATAACCCATGTTCATATTATAATATTTATCTATTTATTTTTTTAGTAAATCATTTGAGATATGTCTAAATTGCATAAGTTAAATCCCAACTTTCTGGCTTCTGTAAAAAAATTTACTTTAAAGTTTGCTATATTCTCCTATGTAATTTCTACTTCCCCGACCAAAACAAATGGCCATAATATTAAACTTGAAGTTAATTGACCAGTACTGTGAGAGGTTTTCTATGGGCTAAAAAATTGGGGTTAGACTTATTAGTAACATTTTACATTCCTCTCTAAGACTACTTTGTGTTGTTTCAAGCCCTAAACAGTAAAATATGACCAAAAGTGAGTGGACACTTGTGGCCATTGCTATAGACTGATACCCATTGACCACTGCTCATAAAACAATATGGTTACGCTATCATAATGATTTTTATTTGCAAAGACAAGTAGTGGTGACAAGATGATCGATTAAACTCGATCATCGGTTGTTTTTTCTAAGAATTTGATGATTGATTACTAATTTTGTATAGTAGACTTTTGTTCTGATAACCGATTTGCCGCTCCCCCAGAATCGGGGAGGAAAATGCTTCCGCACGTCGTCTTCACACAAAGAAGTGCGATTACTATGCCTTATTTCTTTCTTCCAAGAAGCCACTCGCTGTGAATCTGGTTCAGATGCTTTCTTTTGACTTAAACTCTACTAACGTCATAAATTGAACAACTTTACCGTGGAATTCCACCAACTGCAGAAGGTACTATTTTCGTAAATGGCACTGAACAAGCGTTGTAATGGCGTAAATGGCACTGAACAAGCGTTGTTACGGCGTTGCGACACTTATTCAATCATCCATTTTTCACGTTATCCCTTGACGCTTTGCGTGAGTTCTCAGAAAGACCGGTGCTATGCACCGGACAAGCGCCGTCTTTCGGCAGAAATTGATCTAGAGGTGCTCTGTTTTATGAGCAGAGGTCAATGGTATCATTCTATAGCAATGATCCACAAAATGTTGGTTATATCTCGCAAAAGAACAATAGAAAAGGTCACGTGGTGGAGTATAACTTGAGATATTATAAGATAAATGATATTATAAGATAAGTGATTTGAGCCGTGTTGAGATATTTTAAATGGTATTTACGTACAGACTCCTTTAATTATGTTGGACAGACTAGTTACGATGGCAGTTGATGCGACTACTCTGAGTAGACATGTGGATGTCAATGGCACTTTTGTTCAAAATGTCCTGAGGTATTACTAAGTAGTCAGATATAGAATCAGTTACATTTTCGTAGATTATTAGTTTGGGTATGAAAATGTAACTGATTCTATTTCTTACTACTTAGTAATACCTCTAGACATATTGATCAATGCTGCCATTGACTTCCACATTCTCAAGTACTATAACATTTAAGTGACTGAAAATCTTCGGTAAAAATTGAAAGATGGTCTGTATGCATATCATTAAAAATGCCTCTCATACAGTAAATTTCCAGGGGGATATTTACAATATCATTTCCCCCCCCCCCACTTGCTTTTTAGGGGGGATACATCCCCTCATCCGACTCCTCCTCCCCCCTTCCAGGATCTGCGCCCCTGTGGGGTTGTCTGAGTTAGTGGATAGCATCCTTTTTGGTAGTGAGGTCATAATCACCACAATCACCAATGATGCCATTGTGATTATTCATTATTGTGACGTGATATTTCTGCGGGATTGAAAAACTAATCCTGAACAGACTGACATTGATTCAATTACTCTAGCCTGAACAGACTGCCTCTACAGACGAATCTAACATGTCAAATTTCATATCTCGGAAATTGGTCATTTGCAAAACAATATAGAGTTTTTTCTGTCAATATAATTTTTTTTGTTTAAACGAATGGCTCACTTTTGAGATGGCCCCTACTCTTGTAAGGCAGGATGCTGTGATGCACTGTCGTTTGTGAGCCAGCTTACTAAGGTGTGAGCCAGCTTACTAGGGACCATCTCCCGCCATTTTGACGATCCCACGTGCACAATTGTGTGACGTCACTAACACTTGTCGCGAGTGCGTAGTTAATCAAAACATTGATGGACATTTCATGAAAACCTGTGATGCTGACAGAAGGTAATCTAGCGAACTTTATGATTAGTGCGACCCCCGAGATTTTTTTCAATACATGGGTTTGGGACTGGCTTACGCTCAACCACAGGCATAAATTACCGATCTCACAACTTCAGCTAATGAATTTTCACCCTGGCCTGTACATACTATAAACTTGCACATTTTGTTGAATGTGGCTCCCTTCGGCAATGACGTCATCGGTAGAAGGGCTGAAGAAAATATTGCTCTCTGTTTGGCCGAAAATGCGGAAATTTGTGACGTCAGTGTCCGTTTGGGCCGGAGACCTCTCTTTGGGCCATGAACGATGTTTACCTTGAGGTTTTTTTAATAGATCGAGTGCCAAAGTCGGCGAACGGTGATTTGGGCCTGTGGCCCAATGCAAGCCAGTCCCATGGGGTTAAATTACACTGTCCCTCTGATTATTATTACTCTGTGCATAAATAATAACAAAACTGAGGTACTTACATTGTCCATCGGGCATACAATTTTTTGGATTGGTAAAGGCTTTCGTGACTAGTCGACGTACACTTTCTCTTGTAAGTATAATCCCAGGTCCTCCGCTTGAGTAAGTTATGTTGCTGTGGGGTAGTACCATCATGTGGCCATAAAATTCTGGTTCACTTGTGTTCTTATCCTGCAAGAACCGTTTCATATTTTCTACAACTATATAAGTATCCGGGTCTGATTTAACAAAGAAATCCGCCTTGTGTAGGTAATTTTTATAAATGTGTGTCCATGCTGCTTTAGATTTCGATGCGATGTGATCCCTCCCAGCAGTCACGTTCAAACCGATGGTCGGAAACGTCTTGTTTTCTTCCGAACTCATGTACAACATGATATCACACCTTTTAGCCCATGTGTTTTTTACATGAATAACCCTTTTGTCGAGATCATTAGGGTCACATAGCACCCAGCACAGAAGTCTTACAGGTTTAAATTGTTTCGTAACTGTTGTAACGTTCTTATAGTCTGTTCTATTGATGGATGCTGAATCTTGGAACACTGTAACTGAAAAGAATATTTAGATTAGACAACAAAGTAATGTATTTTGGTCTCTATGCTGGAACAAGTAAAAGACATCACCCAGGGGGTTGATAATAATGTAACACGGTGTGGACTTCTCACCAACCAGCTCCTCTGAAGGTCTTGGATCTGATGCCTGGCCCGGGCGTCTTCATGAGAGCTCTGTACCTCAGCAGGATATATGTTGGGCAAGTAAAAGATCCCACCCATTGGGTAGACGTTTAACATGGTGTGATCTTCAAACCTTATCATTTCATCATTACATCTGGCTGATTATAAAAAGGGACTACGCTTTAGACCATTGAGACATGGAGACTATTTAAGGCAATGGCAGGAAAAGTACCACCAGAGGTCACTGGCCTTGTAGCATATAAGTATTTTTTTATGACATCATATATATTGTGATGTCATTCATGTAGTAATGATTTAGTGACATCATCTTAGTGTCTTTGTATATCTGCTACGGTCGTCATACCCCCTGTAGGCTCTGTTACTTTTTCTTCCCATGACGTCTGACCATTAAGACCACATGTGTGCCTTCCTGACCATTAAGACCACATGTGGCAGTGCCTTCACTTCTTGATGGCTAGATACTTTTGATAGGTCATGATTAGTATGAAATTGAAATCCATTGGTTCTATTTGAACTTATCTTTTTTTGCCGGCGGGTTACACGTGAAAGCCGGCGGGTTACACGTGAAAGCCGGCGGGTTACCCGTGAAAGCCGGCGGGTTACCCGTAGAACCCCTCAACAAGCCGCCGGGGTGAAATTAGGGACGAATAATTCTCCGGGTTCTACGGGCCACCCGCCGGGTTCTACGGGCCACCCACCGGGTTCCACGGGCCACCCGCCAGCTTCCACGGGTCACCCGCCGGCTTCCACGGGTTTTTTTTTTTTTTTTTACACCCGTGAGATTTCTACGGTTGTGCCATGCAAGCATGGCACAACCGGCTACCGGGGCCGGGTTTCGCGGCTTTTCCAAGGGTCCCACGGGTGCTTGACGGGTATCCACGGGTATCCACGGGTGGCCGTATTGGGGCCGCCGGCTTCGAGCCGGGTAGCGATTTCCGCAACTATTACGTTATACTACGGGTTCACTACGGCACAACCGGCCCGTGTGACAGTGGCTTAAAAGTCGAATAAGGGAATCGACTCATTACTAAGAATAGGCCTACAGCCCAAAAGCTTCGGAAGCATCCCGATGACCCAATGGTCAAAGTGGTATCCTGGGTTCTATAATGAACTTCCATTACAAACCTATTGGCATTTTATGAGCTAAAAAGCTGTCAATATTTGAGCAGGTCAACCGGTACATAAGGTAATACTCTGTCATTAACTAATTCTAAAACTGTCCTTATATTTCATTTTTCATTATTTTCAGTGTATCAAGGTCTTTTCTTCTAAATAACAGCTCGCACAAAAAGTTTTGCTGAAAAAATACCTGCATATAATGCAATCATTTCCTGCAGTTTCATATTGATTAATCCATTTGTTATATATTAATTGTGTACTCTCACCAGTAATTTCAAAGGAAACAGAACACTTCAATGAAGCAATCTGCCCATTTTCAACAGCTGTTAAATCTCAATATATTAAGAAAAATGAACTCTAATGACATGTTATTGACAACTTAATTTTTGAATTTGTACCAGCTGTGAGGCTCAATATTTCACTCCGGCCCCATCGTGTTGACAGCTGCGTATTGTATGATATCCACTCATTTGGATTGTGAAAACAGTTTAGCTTGTTCAGAATCAGTTTTTTAAACCCTCAATTAATGTATTTACACAATTTCCAGTTAACAAAACCCTCGTGGTTCATGGTGGTTGTATATATTGCAAGGAAGTTTACCCTTTCTAAGTCGAAGGCCTGACCTCATTGGCCAGGGGTAGTAGATGAGCGGCCAGGGGCCAACTTCTGGAGATTCTGTGACCCTGAGAGCTATTCAGATTGTTTGGTCTTAAAACTCAAAAGTGGTGCAAAACTTGACAATATAGTTACCATGGTAACCTCAGCAATTTCAGGACTGTAAAAATTACAATAAAAATGTTTATTCGGACATAGCTACTAAAGATATTTTCGAGCCTAAATTCAAGCAAAAGACATCTAGAAAAAAATCATTCAGTGGCCATTCATCTGCCATTGCTCAGGATGTCATGGAAACAAAACTAGTAACAAAATTTGAGGCTTTTTTAAATGGCTTGACTTTCATTTCATTATTATGTAAATAATTGAGAGAAGGTTGCTTTCTCACTCATGTTTGAAAAACCTAACATTATGGTCTTTCTAATAATACCTTATTTGTAGACTTCCAGTTTATTTTTAGTCGGAAAATAGTCACCAAGGTAACCAAACCTCTCAAATTGTTGAACATATTGTTAATAGATTAATTCAAAGCATCAAACTCTGGCTAGGATAGGGTAAACTTCTCAGTGGTAACCAAATTTTCATTTTTGAAATCAGCCATTTGTTGAATTTGTTGCTATTTCGAGTGGATGCCAGTATTCAATAAGAAAACTAGCACAGATTATTGGTAAAAGGTTTGTCTATTTTAATATTTATGTAATGTAAGTTCTGATGAATATTCGAATCTGGTCGCCAAGATAAATATAGTTTGTTTACATGCATAGCAACGGGTCTTCTTTACTGTTGTTAAAAAGTTCATACCACCATTTCTGTACTTGACTGAATTATTTTATTCAACTTAAAAAACTTGCATCATAGAGTAAGTTATACGCAGGGGTGTCACACAGCAAATGGTTAATTAAGGGATTGGAGAGTCATGTAAATTATGACATTAGCATATCACCAAATAAGGAAATTATTCCCATGATTTTTTGAACATCATTATACTACCATAACATAGCAAAAAAACTGACTCTGTTTCCTTCCTAGGTGTCTTCAGTTTATTGTATGAATGGAACATAGAATTCACATCTCTTGTTTTACACTTTGTCATATAGTCACCATGGTAACATCTAATTATTGCTTTACCAACCACTGAATACCAGTCAGTTAAGAACATACTGTGAGAGTAAAGCTACAGTGGGCCCCTTTTTTTAGATGACCCCAAAATGTCAACTTCTGGGATAGGCCATGAAAAAGATTTTATTTCTCAGGAGACAGCTGTTTCCATGGTAACTAATTGATGAAATTATGGGTAATATTTTTCCATTTATATTAATATTGTGGCTTTCTGAATATTTGTAAGTAAAAACCATGCATCAGATTTTGAAATGCCAAAGATGACCTTACATATTTTAAACCAATATTGATCAGCCATTGCACTGGTTGCCATGGAAACATAAATTCATAACCATTGGATGCTTATTTTGAAATAGCCTCACCTTATAGAGCTTTCACCGAAAATCTCTGAAATGATTCAGAAAGCCAACATCTCTGAAATGATTCAGAAAGCCAACATCTCTGAAATGATTCAGAAAGCCAACATCTCTGAAATGATTCAGAAAGTCAACATCTCTGATTCAGAAAGCCAACATCATGGGCTCGCCAATGTTGTCATATTTTGAGACTCTAGGTGTATATATGTATATTTAAGTGAGAATGGTCACCATGGTTACCCTACCTCCCATCAGTTTTCAGTATAGTGTCATTTTTGAAGAAGGTTGTTGCATCATATTGCAAACCATATAGTTAATCAATGAATTTAAAGCATGGAACTATGGGTAAGATGACATGAAGTAGTTGCCACTTCAATATTCTCAAATAAGCAGGTTTCCATGAAAATGACCATTTTCGAAAATAAATAAAAAATCACAATTCTGGATGGATGCTAGGATTTTCGCATACAGAAAATGTATGACAAAGTAATGTTTTTTAATATGATATATTGTCCAACAGATGCTCCAGAAATTCTGAGAATATTTTTAATATTGACAAGGCTTTAATTTTGTTAACAAAACATTGTATAGCAAGAAGACATCTGTAAGTTAAAATATATTCCAAAAGAAAAAATCGCGAAATTCTAGAGAACTAGCTTTAGTGCCAAAAGACAGTTGGCAGTCCAGTGGTAGGACACCCGCCTGCTCCCCAAAACAACCCTGCTTCAAATTTTTGCTTGAAAACCTAAACAACATGCATCACATTATTTTAGATTTTTCTGTTAAATGTCATCTCCCTCACTGCATCATAAGTTGGTAACTAGCATAATTTTGGTTGCCATATGGATTTCATAATTATGGTGTCATAAGAAAGTACTTAAGAAATTTACTGTATCTTACCATATAATACTGCAGTATCACAATTTTCTTTCTCTGTAAAGTGCTGCAGAATGTTTGCAACATCAGTGGCACTCTAAATAATTAAAATAATAATAATAGAGTATTTTTACGGTGACTTCCCATACAATATGCAGTGACATGCTGTATGGTGCATTTGGTCTATTCCACAGCAAATTACTGAATAAATTACTGTAATAGACTTTTTCCAGAATATTTGTAAATGTCATCTCCCTCGGTGCATTATAAGTTAGGAACTAGACACTAGTAGACAGCCATGATGACAGCAACATTTGGTTGCCATAGGTACCAATACCAGGGTTCTTTAAAAGTATTATTAATAGCCTTTCATGTGATATGCCATTTGTGTGGTTTTCTGTTTCATGGTGTTAGCTGCTAAATAAGATATCCTTGGAATAACAACAAAATTGACAGATTTCCATATTTGGCATAATTCTATTGGTGACCTTTGCCTCTGACAAGTAATTCATTACCTTATGTAAATTAATTAACATGGAGCTGTTTAAATTGTTACTTGAAACTCAATCTTTTACATGATGGATACAGTTATTTCAGATTTTTCTGGTAAATAGCAACTTTCTCAAAGCAGTATGAGTTGGCAATGAGGCAGCCATAGCAACATGTTTGGCTGCCATGGATACCAGAAGCATGGTTTCCTAATAAAGTACTCTTCATAAACTGTAATATTATATGCCATTTGTGGGTTATTCTGTCACATGGTGCTAGCTGTGAAGTAATATACCCTTGAAATGACAGGAAAATTGCCAGATTTTCATATTTGGCATAATTCCACTGGTGACCTTAACCTTTGACCTTCATGATCTTTACCATATTTGCATTCCGATATCCTTTGCTACTAATTCTATAGCATTAGGTTAAGCTGTGGATTACAGGAATCCTGTTATTTCACATTTTCTGAGTAATGTTGAAAAATGCAAAATTTCATTTCCATGGCAACCATGCTCATTTACAAGAAGTTTTTGCCGGTGGGTCCATATTCAAAAATTACAATATTGACATCCTTTAACGTTGTGCAAAGTTTCATAACTGTATCATAAAGTGAAATATTTTTCAGCAGAACGCTAAATATGTGCTCTACGTTACTGAAAAATGAGTTTTCATGATGCCACAATGAGATTTGGTTGCCATGGTAACCAATTTACAAAGCTATTTTTTCAAATGCATCCTCTGGTTCAAAATCTGCAGAATGTACCAATCTTATGGGTTATAGAATGTCCATCCACCTTTCAGTGTGAGCTAAACTGTCAATTTAGCACCTTGGATCCCAGACTATGTATATATGTTTCAATAATACATGTTTCCTATATTGTGGACAGACTTTATGTTTATTATAAATTGTTGCCATGAAAACCCTGACTACTAGCAATGTGGATTCAGTTGAACTTTAGAAAGTAAAGAGAAAATTGCCATGTCCAAGGTATATGATTTGCCTTTTTTTTCTAAATCCAACATTCAACCAATTCTGCTTGTTCTTCATCGTATACAAGCATCCCATGGGAATACAGGGGTTGCCATGGATACCCAGGTCGAAATATTTCAGGTTGATGTGTCACCAGAACATGTTTTTTGGTTGTCATGCTTAAATAAAACTGGCTTCATATCAAAACCACTCTTCAGTATTAATATTGATAATGAACTGGCAAATTAAGTTGAAATTTAGAATTTATTTTACCATGGCAACAGTCTTTTACTCACTCTTCTAAAACTTACTGTTTTGCTTTCAAATTGATATTGTTCAATTTACTATCACCAATAATTATTCTGATGAAAAAACTTGAAATAAGGTCATTGGTTATTTTATAGGATTTTTGCATGCGCAAATGGTTGCCATGGAAACTAGGTAGGCCTGATCATGTGCATAACAATCTGTTAAAGTTCATTATGGCTGTTACTATCAACAAGGATTAGTATTCCAGGTTTTGTAAAGTGTTGCCATGGTAAAAGCCATAGCAAAAAACTGCACCAGTTCTGATACTTATGACTTGAAAAACCAGAAAGTGCAGATTCAGGCGATTAAAATGATGGTTCATTTAGCCATCTGGCTCTCGACTTATTATTGGCTGAAGTGCTTACTCTTACCTCAATCTAGGAATATGAGATATACAGTTAGTTTCATAAATTATGGTTGCATCTAGACAGCTGTAGCAACCTATTTAAAGAATTAAAACTTCTAAAAGCAACAGACATACTGAAATTACAGGAATTCAAGTTTATGTTCAAATTAGAGAACCACTCGCTACCATATTATTTCCAAGCTTCTATGTTTAGGCGACAATCAGAATTTCATGAATATAATACTAGACGTATAAATGATTATGGGAACCCTCAAAGCAGACATATTTATGTGAACAAGAGCATCAGACATAGATTACCAGAGCTTTATAATAATTGTTCCCTCAATATCAAAGAAGAAGTCCATACACATAGTTTTCCGGGTTTCACAAAATATATTAAACAACATATAATTAACTCTTACTCTGCAACATGCACTACTCCAAACTGCTATGTATGTTTGCATTTAAATCAATCAAAAACATAAACTACTACTAAGGTTAGGTAAACTTCTAATGCCATAAAATCCCTGCTATCACTCTTCTATGACATGCCTTATTTCAATTTTCCTTTGTGTTTCTATCAGGTTTTCTCATTGCCATGGTCCCTACCTGTCCTAATTAGCCCATCAGGTGCAGAAATACAGGACGTGAAACCCTAAACCACCACCACCACCACAATTCTATCAGGTTCCCTCTGGGCATTCCTCGTTCTCCCCTCCTTAATATACTCATTTTGTATCTATCGGTTCCTGCTGGATTCATTTCTGGCTTCTGGTTTCTATTTAATACATGACTACATTTATAAAATAACAGTAAAATAAATTTCATGTATAAGTCTGGCTGTCAAGGGTGGATGGGTGATTAGGGCTTTACGTCCTGTATTTCTGCACCAATTGGGCTAATTAGCCCAGCGGTTGGAAGCCCAGAGCGCTACCTCTGAGCTAGGCCTCCGCCCGTCTGGCTGTCAAAATGTATTACACTTAAATTGTGCATATAGATGGAAAAGCTGCAACATTATAGCTTGTGAATTTTATCTAAATTATTGGTAATCTGTGTGGTTGTTATGCAGTGGTTGCACTCAGGAATTTTCTAATTACTGGATGAAACAGAATGAAAAAGTTACCATACAAAAGCTTGTGAATCTCATCCAAATGCTTTCAGTTTTCATGATTTCATGGTCTACATTACTATATATGTGTATGGACAGTTGATGTTGCACTGCTGATTGTAAAACACAGGGGAATGGCTCGCTAGCGACCCAGTTGGGGTCTTAGAGCTATCCTCCTGGTCTGTTGTGATCATGTTGTTTATTAATGGGTTATTTATATTAATATATATTTTTTTGATATATATGTAACATAACAGACGAATAAATCCTGGCTGTACCTATAACTGGCTAAAACCAGTTGCTCCTAACTTATAGCTTACATCCACCATCACTGAAAGAATATAAACCTTGGTAAATGTAAGAAATTTTGCTAATATATCATTGCCAAGTCTAGATAAAGTCTTCACTGCAGTTTCGGTGTCCTCTCTGTATAAATTCTCAACATACTCCCAGATAACATGCTACATTGGTTAAACATTGGTGCGAAATTGGCTCCATTGCGGGGAGGAAAAGTACCACCGGAGGTCACTGAGACCGTAGCAGATAAGCAAAGAAGACCAAGAACATGCACTCTCCTAAGTAGGACGCGCTATGCCTACAGGGAAAAGGAGGCGCATTGTTAACCGAGCTGATTACGTCATGAACAGAGAACAATCAGTACAATTGAGTGACATCATACTAACCGATTATGACGTCATATGCCATGATACGGACATGTTAGCCTTCAGATTTTGGTGTTTGTTGACCTCGTACATATGGTAAATATTTAGCTCCATTCGCCCATTATGACAATGAAATAATGTGGAAATGACATTTTATTGTGTTGTTCATGTGAAATTGGCAAATCTACGCACTTGACTGGAAGTTTCTGAATGAATTTTATTATCCACCAGGTGCATTAAAGAATCCGACACGCTATGCATGCTGGGAAAAGGAGGAACAGCATTTACAGTGTGAAGTATAGGGAGTGGCGCTTCTTGGTAATATTCTTTGAGATAAGTATTGTTTGATGACGTCATCTATTGTGTTATGTAGCAATTACTTAGTGACATCATCTTTGTCTTTTCATGTATTTACGGTCGTAGTGGCCCGGTAGGCTCTGCTACTTTTTCTTCCCATTAGGCTATCAGGGATGTTCACTCTTATGCTAGACATTATCATAATTATGTGACCAATAGTAGATTTTAAAAAAACTGTCTATGAATATTGTGAGGCAGGAATTTATTCTTCTAAAATATGTTAGTGTAAATGTATGCGATTATATTCTGGAATCACTGCTCAAGCAGATTCAACAGATTAGGACTACTGTTCCAACCCATTGAAAAACTGGCGATCAATTCAACCGATGTCTGGGCAGGTGAATCTACAACATTCACACAGTGGTTTGGACCTGTTATTTGGGACAAAGTGTAAATAAAATAAGATTGTGCAAAAATATCAAATATCCACGCACTTTCTACCTTTATTCAGGATTTTAGCACTGAATTTCTCCCATGTTTCCATATTCCCCCAAGCCGATTCACTGAGTGTATTAATGTTATAATGCTCATGGATGCAGTAATCACAAAAAAGTAAACCACCTGCGCCGACTTTTCTCTTTCAATTACATCAGTTTCTCGCAATAAATAGTCTGAATAATTATTGTTTGTTTTGTATAAAGAAAAAACTTTCTCACGCTAAAACTACTGTTCTGAAATGTGATTAAGTTATTTAAAATCCACAGCTTGTTTGTTTACATCAAGTGACGAAAATGGCGGCAATGAACAACTTGCTTGATTCGGAAGTTTTCTTAATGGTTTAGAAAGCTATGAGCAATGATAACTAATCGTTATAGTGACAATGAAATAAAATAAGTTTAAGGTAAGGTATTGCTGGGGCAAGTGTAATATTAGCCAGATGAACTGTTTAATTATTCATCAATAGAGTATTTTCACTGAACAGCCCTGAATTCAGCAAGACATAAGTGTTTTTTCCCCTCTTATTACTCATTTTTCTTTTCATACACAATAGATCATAAATAACAGAAATCAACTGAACAATAAGATGTCAAATATTAAAATGCACTAAAAATACTGCTGCTAGGATGCACTTTGCTTCAGCCAATCACAGCCAAGGGCAGGAACTTTTTCAGCCAATAGAATTGCAGTATTCTGTCATAGCCACCGGGTGGAAAAATAAAGAAATGTGCCAGAACCGTTGTTGTGACATTACAAAGCCGTTGGAGCAGCCAAACACCGGGGCTAACCCTTGGCAGGCTATTCCAGAGTCTTTCTCAACTCCCTGGTCTTCTACCTGCATATTTTAGGAACTACATTTTTCAGAGAAGTAGTGAAGAACGGGGTGCAGCATAAAAACTTGCACCAGCAACTACTGCTACCTCTTTTGTTATTACCTCAATTGATAGTGATTGCATGCAGCTGCAATCATACACACTAAAGTAATAATAGTCCTGAATTATCTTGTACCAAATTTCGTACCATGAAAGTACCAAATTTCGTACCATGAAAGTACCAACTTTCGAACCACGAAAGTGCCATGAAAGTTATTAACCCCCCTGATGGGTGGTTTTAGCAAATTACCTCTGTATTGAACGTACAGAGATTTTATGCATATCCAGGGATGTTCCTTACATAGATTCATCTACCCTGCAAAGAGCAATGCCGTAGATGCAGTATTAATGGAGTGAACAATGGTGAAGGGGACAAGAAACAATCGGCTAGGGGGCGGGCCAGCCGGCCGGGTGCCCAAGTCCCCTCTCATGCGCTCTGGGAGCCTGCGTTTAGGTGCAGTTATCTCTGGATGTATTTTATCTAGAATACTGGTCAATAACATTTTAGAAACGTTATTTCTTGCTATTTTCGCTGTTTTAATATCGTATTTCTACATCTTCTAATTTGGGTACAATCTTGAGTTGAAAACGACACAAAATGCAACTAATCTTGTAAGTAACAAAAATCGCCTTTTGCATCGATTTTAACTAAGGCCTGTATGCATACTAAAGACTGCAGAAATATGATACAACAGCAATGTTTTAATAAGACATTAGCGGGTATATTCTAAGTAAAAGATGTCCATAGATATCTTCATATTAAAATAAGCTTCTAACTTAGTTGTGGTCAGGAGTTTTGCGATTCTCACACCAGCAGAAGGCCAGTTTCAATGGAATTTTCCTATTTTTTTTTTATCATATTGGAGGAGGAGGAGGAGGAGGAGGAGGAGGAGGAGGAGGAGGAGGAGGAGGAGGAGGGGAAAATGTAGCCACTCTTACGATGTTGCATACCTGCATTAATAAACTGAATTAGCCTTCACTCTCGTGGTGCGAAACCTACACCGTCGGGGGTCGACACTTTCACTGTAGTGGTGCGAAGGTATGTCGTGGTACAAAAGGTACCAATTATCATCGGGGTGGGGGGGGGGGCAAAACCTTCGCACCAGAAAATGTGCTCCTCGGCTACCGTATTTGAATATGATTAGTGCTTAACTAAATTGAATGTGATAAATTTACTGTACCAACCTAAATTGAATGAGTGTGATAAATTAGCACCAGCTTCTGTAATGAACTGCACTGGATGAATGTGATAAATTTACTGTACCAACCTAAATTGAATGAGTGTGATAAATTAGCACCAGCTTCTGTAATGAACTGCACTGGATGAATGTGATAAATTTACTGTACCAACCTAAATTGAATGAGTGTGATAAATTAGCACCAGCTTCTGTAATGAACTGCACTGGATGAATGTGATAAATTGTCTAATGCACTAATTATCTCAATATCGCAATGTATTGTTGTAAATTTTCTATCTTTAATTTATACCAGCTCTATGCTTCTTCTGGTATATAAATGTACAAACAAAGAAACGATAGGGTGTGATAATTCTTCTTACCTTTCAGAGTTCCTGCCGTCAAATTTAGTATATGATGAGTAGAAATGATAGCTGAAAATGCGATAATTGTCATTAATAAATGTATGCATTTTCTCCTGGGAATGCAGTTCATTTTCCAATTTCTGTTGGTAATAATGATTAACAAAAAGTTTATTGGCTGCAGGCAGATCGTATAATGGCAACATCTGTGGGTAATGATGATTTGTTGATATATGTTACATGATGGCCGCATATAAAATAATATGTAGAGATACATTCTCCCCTCAGCTGCTGTAAGCCAATCAGAATGCTTCATTTGTCATGGTGGTATGTTGTACAATTTAATGTATGTTGGATGGCCACAGAGTATATTGGATGGCCACAGTGTATGTTGGATGGCTGCTGGGTATATTTGGATTGTATGTTGTACAATGTGGACAATACAAGCAATAGTGGACGATTTGTTGTCCATCACATTTAAAAGGAGTTTTGTGATATTCAGTAAAGAACTCAATTTTGCCATCTACATTTTCATAATGGAACTTACATATTTGGCAAAACTCGATGAAATTTTATATTTTCTAATAAATGTGATATCAATAGTCAGTATGAGTAAGAGAGACCAGTGACCACAGACGTCCAAGACGGACTATACATGCTCACTCGTGTTCACAGGTGCCTCTGTTAATCACATAAAAATTATTTCGACGAGCGTCTGTAAATCGCTCGTAGATTGCTCAGCGAGTGGTCCTTTGAGTGAAGGAAGAGAGTGCTGTGGATGGGCACAGGTTGCCAGATATGGGCACGGTGCCAGCTCGGACAGTCGACAAAAGAACGACGGGCGGGCCACGGAGGTCCCCCAAGCATTTCCCGAGCATTCCAGGAGCTGTACAAAGGGGGGGGGGGGGGGGGGCTAGCTCAGAAGTAGCGCTCTGGGCTTCCAACCGCTGGGTCCCGGGTTCGATTCCCGGTCGAGCCTAAGTTGGATGGCTGTTTCCTCCTTCGTCTCATTGCCATGGTCCCTGCCTGTCCTAATTAGCTCAACTGGTGCAAAAATACAGGACGTAAAGCCCTAATCACAAACAAACAAACACACATCACTTGCCAACCACTCGTCGAGCGACTCCCGTGTGATTCCTGTAAAAAGGTAAACAATTTCACTTGTCGATCATTCGCCCAAATTTTTTAACATGCTAAGAAATGTTTGCCCTCTCCACGGAGAGTGATCTGAAGGGACTACGAGAGTTCTATGGATTAGCAGAAGTATCTGTACATTGCTCGCCAATTGAATTACATATGAACAAGGATAAGCACGATTAACCATTTTTTTGGAATCCGCCACACTCGCCACCCCCACTCATGACAGTGTGAACACCCCTTAAGCTATTAGTTTATAAGGATGGAGCCTAGCTTAGTGGTAGCGCTGGGCTTCCAACCACTGGGTCCCAGGTTTAATTCTCGGTCGATCCTAAGTTGGTTGGCTGTTTCATCCATCATCTCATTGCCATGGTCCCTGCCTGTCCTAATTAGCCCATCAGGTGCAATTCAGTTTTCAATTCAATTTGCTTTAATTTTATCAGACTCACCACACTACATGGCCAAAGGTGCCACGTGCGTTTTCCACAAATAGTCTCTAGTGACTCCATGATATAGGTAAACTTCATGTACTGTACATGTAGCTGAATATTAAATAGATATCTGTATTATTATCAAAGTTAAAAAACCCAGTTATTATTACCAGTTATTATAGGTAGTTTATTATTGACACACTTAATTTTGTGGAAAACCCACGTGGCACATCTGGCCATGTAGCACGAAGCTACATACAAAAAACATAAACTACATAGAAAAAAAGTACTGAACAAAGAACAAAAATATCATACATACATACACACAATAACACAAACAAAAATAATAATATTTGAACTACACATACTGTCCATAAATCACATAGTAGTCAATTGCATTATCGCATATTAAATACATTGCACATTCACACTTATGTTCTCATAATACAGACACATAAATAATACTGTTTATTGTTGTGCTGAACACTGAGTAATGTGGGGGGCCTCTCGATAGCGATCTTTAGACCTTAGATAATATCCCTTTACTCGTGTGTTGTATATATGTTTGTTTATGTATTTATGTATTGTCTGTATGTGTGTATTGTGTTTGTATCTGAATTGTCTCTTTGTGTGAATAAAAGTCTTTGTCTGTCTGTCTGTCGCGCTGTCTGTCACGCTATCTGTCTAGCTGTCTGTTGCGCTGTCTGTTGCGCTGTCTGTCGCGTTATCTGTCTAGCTGTCTGTCTAACTGCCTTTACAAACATCCTTATCAAAGAAACTACTAATCTCACATGAGTGAAATTTTGCAAAATAATATATCTAAATTATAGTCCTTTCACTTTATGAACTGCATTTTGACATCCAAATTATTATTTGTTCAAACCAATGGAAAATCTGGAAAAATGCTGAAAGTCTTGTTAAAATGTATTTGTTGAGCAGAACTCTAATGCTCTGTGACGCCTGGGATGTAACAACCACATGTGGCTGTCAAGGCTGGCAGGTCTGTTATTGAGACTCCTAGTTCAATAATCGAATCAGAAACAGTGAGAAATGTAGTTGTTGAATAATTAACCTCTTAAGCACATTTTACATGCAAAATATAGATTGATGCTAAACATGACATACATGTACATATGATGCAATATTATATTCTATATCACCTCCTACATTAGAATTGGTATTGATATTGATTTTATTTACCTCATAAAAGGCAGTTAAAATATACAAATAGGATAAGAATTCAAAAGACCTAAGGTTTAATGTTTACAGTCATGTACAAGAAAGGCATGTTAACTTTGAAGACCATATATAGGCATGGAGTCTATAGTGACTCCATGATATAGGTAAACTTCATGTACTGTACATGTGGCTGAATATTAAATAGATATCTGTATTATTATCGAAGTTAAAAAACCCAGTTATTATTACCGGTTATTATAGGTAGTTTATTATTGACACACTTGATTTTGATTATCTGTCTGGGATTGATTTTGTCTGAGTTACCAGTGCACATTCCTTTATATTTACTACAATGACCATTTTAGTACATTTGCTCATTTAGATTTTGTTTATATATGTCTGACAGCCGTTGCTGCATACTTCGCTTGAACCAGTTCTTGTTTTTTATCGATGTGTCACTCATCCAGAGATAGGACAGACTTCCTTTATTTAGGATATCTTGTATAATGCAAAGCCCTATAATCCACCCACTACCCACTTACATTAATTGCTAGAGAGCGAGCCTTGGTTGGATGGCTGTTTCATCCTTCATCTCATTGTCATGGTCTCTGCCTGTCCTGATTAGCCTAACTGGTACAGAAATACAGGACGTAAAGCCCTTAATCACCCACCCACCCCACATTAATTGCAAATATTTAAACGGCAAAATTATTCAATGGTCATGAATAATGTAAATGGTGCAATTGTAATTAACAAACCTCAGCCTGATATTTTAAATCTTATTTGTAAATATTCATAGACAATAAAATACTACCACAACTACTGTATTTCGCTCAAAAGTCAATAAGCTGAAAAATGTACTTAAACGAGATGAATATTAATACCCATGTGAGTATATTTATTTGATGATGTACATATATGTACTGATTGCCTTAAAATGATAATTCGAGACATCAATTTATGGACTGTTGGATATTCCGAACATTTTGTCCTAACCGGAAAGACATATCATTCTTGCAAATAGAGCTTTGTCTGCTGTGACTGCAGGTGACACACTGTATACATAGACCAACGCTGGCTCCTAGTGCTGCCATATTGATTTTTGCATGGAAATGCTGCTGTGACTGCAGCAGGTGATGCACTGTAGTGCCGCCATATTGATTTTTGCATGGTAATGCTGCCACCCACCAAATATTCTACATGATGCTGGCCTGCTTCCACCAAACAGTCTATGTAATGCTCTCTCTTCCACAGTAGCATCACAACATTATTCTCTTCCTGTTGAACATTGATTGTTTTCTACCTGTTCTGTGGGCGCCTTCCGTCTGCGACACCCACGTGCATCGCAGAATCTTGTGACGTCACAGCAGGTGCAGTATTTTAGACGTTAAAGCGAGCAGCAACATTCTGTTTGCAGCAGAACGTCAAATTCCGTCAAAATGTATGAAATGTCAGGGAATTTTGATGACATGGAGATTGATACAGCGAGACAGCTACCAAAAATGGACGAAGAGATTATTCATATATCCCAACTGTAAGTATATTTGATTATATACCGTAAAGGATAGTATTATCGACAGGGCGGGTATAATCGACACTTAAATTGGTTTGTTTACAAAAGTGTTAACTCTAATGTGAATGTGGATAATACCTGCCCTGTCGATAATACCCTCCTTTATGGTATAACATCTTTGTTTTATATGTTAAGGTCTTGAAATTTCGCCACTGAGGTTGTTGAGTGAACCACTGCTATGATAGCTGAATCCACTCATTCTGGAGATGTTATCAAAGAGGTTGTACATAGGGTGTGTGACAAACTAGAACTGTTTGTGATAAACTGAGTCATGCTGTTGTTTTATTTATTCTCAATTCTCATGCCTGCCTTATGTGCATACAAAACTCAATAAGAATATGTCTAAAATAGTGTATTAATGATAGTTTTTATAAATATATATATAAGCTGTTTAGATTGGGCATATGTGCATAATGTGGAAAGTCTTAATTTATTATCATGAATAATCAATGGTAATGTTCAAATAAAGTTTGTTGATTTGAAGACCAATATATATAATTTAAAAAACTAACATTTACTTTAATAAATATTGATGGAATCACTACATGGGCCTACGTAATTTTCGCATTATGTCAATATGTCAGCTTGTTTATCCTAAGTAAACACTTGTCTTGCCGATTTTTTTGATGACCTAGTGTATCTCCCAATTCTAAATTTGTAGACAAAGCTCTTACTGCAGCGAAATTTTCATGAGTAATGTTTATTTTAAGAAGTTCACGTTCCAAGAATGACGTCATAAGCATGTTCTAATAAAAGATGACGGGGTAGCCCAAAATGGCGACACATTGAGTGGATTTCCACCTCACCATTGTTTATCTGTCACCAAAGCTACCGGTGCCTCTACCTCTATAATTATAACTAATTTTACTACACGCTGTGCAAAAAAAATCCCCCACTCATATGAGGTTGAATATGATAGAATAGAATAGAATAGATTAGAATACAATTATGGTCTTCAAAATATGATACAATATAATATAATATAATATAATATAATATAATATAATATACTACAATATACTATAATATACTATAATATACTCGAATCCGTCTTGATGCCTTGGTTCAGGAAAGCCTTTTTGCACATGTAATTATAATATTAATTTGCTAGTAATTGACTTGTCAAACATGGCTCAAAGGTTTTTTGCTATGAAGAATTTCCTTATATCCTCTATACATCTTTCATTTTTTGTGAAAGAACTCTTTTGATTGAGATGAGTGTATGGCTTAATTGACATAATTTCTTGTTTAACATCAGCATATTTCTCATCTTAGATACCATGTTTGACTGCAATGTTACTCAAAGGAGCAATAAAAGAGTTGAACAATATTGGACCTAATTTGGAACCTTGTGGTACACCATGCTTTAATCATTACTGATTTTGGTCAAACTAAACGTGAACATACAATTTTCAGCATTGATTACATTAAGATACAAATGTACAAAACAGTTACACAATGATAAATATACACTCAGGATGCTACTATTTTTTAAAAGGTGTCACAAGTTATTAATCTCTCTTCCATTTCTGTGGACTACAGTAAAAATACTTATGTTGATCTCCTATGTCGATTACATTTCAGCAATATCATGTGCCTTGCGATATATATTTTATAACAATATTTCTTTCGCAGAATTCTTTAATTATATATAAATATATATATATATATATATATATATATATATATATATATATATATATATATATATAGTACTTATTGCACACCATAGCAAACATAGGTGTAATACAAATAAATAGAAGTCATAATAAATTAGACACAGAATATTAGATAATAGAGATTAGAAATGAATATTAGAAAATTGAAATGCAGTTTATCAAGTCTTTTATATTTTCTTCAAACTTCTGCAGCTCAAGACTTTTCTAGGCAGAGATATAGTTCCTTTATCATCCCTACACGATGCATAACTGCTTCCGTTGTTGGTGGTATGACGCTGTTGGCCAAGAAAGCTACATTTCTAGCTATTATTCCATTATGGAAGGTACTCATTATATTTTATCTATATTTTCAGACGAGCGGCAGTAGCGGCAGCCTCACCGTTGGGAATGGAAGACAGCATGGTTATGATGGATCAAAGGGATTACGCGGAATCCGGCTTTATGGACTGCCTCTTTTCTGCGATATGCCTCTGTACATAATAAAACATTGTAATTTTATACACCAAATGTCATGATCCTATACCTCATTACCTGATTATGTATAATGAATATTTGTCCGCAGTATTATGACTTGAGAGTTGTCATATTTTGCGATTTGCTAACGATTTTCTAGTTTTGATAGAAGATAATGTATAGGTGTTGTCAACCGTGTTAGAATTTGTCGTATACATATTTGTATATTGAATGGTATATGAACGGCATAAGTAGCATATCATATATTTGTGTACATGGCAATAAATCTATATTTATGAAAAGTATTCTGGTATTTGTTGGTAGTTACTATTTATATTATGACCAATTAAGATAAAATTTGATGTGTCAAGTCAATTTAAATCAGCAGAAAAATGAACAGAAATTTTACCTATAAGTCCAACCCCAACTTTCTAACATACCTAAATAGGCCAACCGCTCTCAGTTACAATTAACTTCAAGTTTCCTAGCTTTCCAACGATACCTTTTTGCCCGATTCTCATCATTATGGCCATTTGTTATGGTCACAGAAAAGATATAGAGATTATGATGGAGAACATTTTAAACGTTAAAGTTGCACTGTCTGTTAGATTTGCAATTTTCTAAGACACTATCAAAGAGTTGAAAATTACCTTTATTAATCAAGGCTCACTAAATTTGTGTGAATTAATGATTTTCTAAGACATTAATTACTTAAAAATAAATTATACATTGGGAGAAAATCCTGACTAAAACATTGGAAACACAATGGAAATGACATCATCACCAGTGTTCAGTATTGTGACGCCATCACTGGGTTTGTTTACATATTGAGTTTTTGATGGCATGGAAAACTAATATTTATATAATTTATTGTAAATTAAAACTTAATTGTTGTGCAAAAGTGGGTATGTAATGGTGAAAAATATCATGAGACAAGAAGGCAGTATTGATTTATATCATTATTTTAATGTGCAAATTTGACAGACAGTGCACCTTTAACTAAATAATTCACAGAATTGTTTTTGTCAGCCAAAAAGTTGGGGTTTGACTTATTACCCATCTGTCCATTTTCTGCTGCTCCATGTTATTCATAACTGGAAAAAAAAGACACAAAAAAACCAAAAAAAAACCAGGTGGACAGTTATTTTGAATCCTACAATGATTAAGTGTGAATTCACCTCACAGCCCAGCAAACTTATTATGTAAAGGTTTTGGTCGTTTACTCATCTATAAAGTAAATTAATAAATTTCTCTTATAGTCTATATGCTGGCTTATGGAATTCAAGGTCTAACACTGAAATTACAGAATGATGTTCATGTGCTGAGTTTACACAATTCTTGTTCTGACAATTCAGAAGATTTTCTTAATAAGTCTATACTCAGCATATCGGCTATATAGTTTAACCAATGTAAACTAGCAAATAATGTCCATAATTAGTTAGGTGACAGCACACGGTGAAATGCCAACTCCTCAACCAGTTTGGCTAAAGTAAATAATCACCTATAGCTAAGGGGAGAGGAGCACGCTTGCAAACATTAAAAAAATTGCAATTTTGTTGCACTCTGTATACGGAGTTAATTCACATTTTTGTTGGTTAAATCCCAACACTATACTAACTTGTGAATTGAATATTTCCCTCTCTGAAGAATAGACAAAAATATATAATGTAGTGAAGTATGAAGCTGTTTAAATGCTATACATACAGCAAATAGAATGACAGCCATTAACATTAAATTTAGAATTAGAAAGTGAGAGAATTTGGTATGATAATAAAAAAAAAACGAGTAAAAAAAAAAACCACCAATAAAATTTGTAAAGTATTTTATTACATTAGCAATCAAATATTAATATAAACAATTTAACATGCATCAGCCAATCAGCACCAATCATATATTGTCAAATTTAATAATAACTCATAACAAACAACAATGCAACAAGCAAACAATTACATAATTAATAATTATAGACTAATATTTGCTTTCATGCCAAGCAAAGGACAAATAATTATATCCATTTGCACATTACGAAATAAATTCAACCAAGCAAGAGTCAAACATAATGACTAATTGTAGCATTTTTATGGAAATATGGGAATTATGATATGAATTAAGATGATTCTTTTTTATAAGAATGTAACAAGTTGCATACTTTTTTCTTTTTTTTTTAAGATAATATCTTGTCAACAGACTATTTCCATAGCAACTTTCACAACTTCTATAACTTTTGTTGTATGATATTATTAAAACAACAAACCAAATAACATAAATCATAAATAAAAACGGACAACTATTAAAGACCGTTAAATCTGGTTAAAATCGGAACATTTTTTAAATAAAGCAAACACAAATGAAAGACAACGTAGAATAGAATTAACCCAAGTAGCATTTCAAGCTTGTACCGATTTCACTGATTTACTGTCGAGTGAAATATCATCCAAAATATCATCTTCCATGTAAAATCTGAAATATTAAGTAAAAATTATTTCTATGTAGTCATTACCTATATTTTCATCTTAAAGTCGTGACTCTTTCAAAATAATCTGCACACTGGTGACTTTAATAACTCTTTGGTATATTTATATCAGCTTTATCAATGAAGTTTACACTATTGAAATATAGGGCTACCTAGGTCCTGCCTTTAAAAGTCTGAAAATGAGACATGAGTTGCACCGTAAAGCTTTTGATTGACTAGTTGCATTATTTGGTTTATTGGCAGTAAGAACCAGCTCAGTCCAGCTCAGTCTAGCTTCGTCTAGCTCAGTCTACTTCTGTCTAGCTCTGTCTAACCCAGAATAGCTCAATCTAGCTCAGCCTAACTCCATCTAGCTCAGTCTAGCTAAGTCTAGCTCCATCTAGCTCAGTTAAGCTCAGTCTAGCTCAGTCAAGCTCAGTCTAGCTCAATCTAGCTCAGTCTAGCTTGTAAAAGACTTAACATGTATTTTGAAAATTACTGTTATACCAACCTAAACTGAGGGTCTCCTGGCCTCAAATCGCTGATACTCTGAATATCCCAGACTAACTTCTTTCCTTGGTCTTTTCTGGAAAATAAAGCAGACAAACTCACATTATCCGAACATTTTATATTCACTGGTTAAATTTATAAACTGAAAATTTTAAAATGTAGGTTGCATGATTCTCTTATGACATTTAAGCCAGCCAATAGTTTTCTTGAAATTGCACACATATCATGATGTTGCGTTTCTGAGTCAAGATATCAACAATTAGGATAAATATATATATTATTTCAATTTGATTTATTAAGAAAGGGTATATCATTTTAATTTAGAGAATACTATTAAGCCACCAAAAGGATGTCTCAAGGTAGATTGGTTTGGATAAGAATGGATAGGAATGGACAGGTATGGCTTCAGGTAGAATCTCACTAAAATTAGCCGATTTCAATTCAAAGACACCTTTTGTTTGTGAACTTTTATACCAAAAGCCGTTATGGCCATCCTGACAACAGGCCTCATTAGCCAACGTTAGTCTGATGATGATGATGACAAAAAATTTATTTGCCCCCTTGGGGAAAGTCAGATACAAAAAGAGGCAAGGAGACCCCTCTAAGACAATCATATGTCGCTTCTGAGGGGGCTACCTTATAATTTTGACATATAATTTTGGAAATTTAGAATGATATGCACATAAAATTTCAAAAACATACATATATTCATAAATTAGTGACATTTGGCAAGGACTTTTCAGTAGAGCAATTTTGATCACAGATGTAGCAATTTTTTATAAGGCAAACTTCATCGTAAGAATCAATAAAGTGTATGTTTGGAAAACCATCTGAACTAAGAGTTGTTATTTTATCTTTGAAATTTTGATTCATTTTGTTGTATATATTGGGTAGTCTATTTGCAATGCCATTTTTTGACATCATCCATATCTGGTTTGCTGTCATAGCATAGCTTTAGAGAAGATAAGATCATTTTCTTATTTTTTTCATATTATAATATCACCTGGTCAGCAGATACCAACCTTACTTTCCACCAATAACAAACCATGACGACTATCAAAGCACCAGTCAAAACGACAACAACGACCCCAATCACAGGATAGACAACTTTCAATTCCGCGGCCTCTTTGTCATAAAGAACTGAAAATAATTTATATGAAACGCTATTAAATTGATCAGTTTTATTAGAATAGATATTAACAACCTGATGCAATGGCAAAGATAGGATAGATTATATGCTTGTTGTTAAAAAAGAAATAGTTGTAAAGTCAAAAAGTAAGACAAGAAACTGTGAAGTTTTTTTTTTAAACTCAAAACTTGACCATGGAATGGATTTCTGTGGATAACTGACCAAAGGTCTCAACGATATAAATAGCTTTATAAGAAAGAAGAGAGAATAAATTTCTGGAAAACCTGATAATTACTTACTGTCAATTTCTGTTTGAGAAACATCATCATCATCCATTATGCCAGGTTGAGGAGGAGGGCCTTCCATTTTGTCTGGAACTATTCATGAAAATAGAAAACAAAAAGGTGAAATAATGTTGTATTGTCTATCAAAACAGTCATTTAAGTTACAAATTACAGCCAGACAAGTGGTCTGGTGGTCAGGGCAGAAGCTTAAAAAGACTAATTTAACATCTTCTTTCAATAATTGCTTATAATTTATCGTATATTTTTTTTGAACATAACTGTTGCTTTTTGTTTTTTACATGAGAATTTCATCATACGCATGAAGTACTTTAACGTGTAATGATTCCGAAGAGACAGATCCAGGAATTGTGGAAAGAAAAGAGAGGCACGTGGGGTGCAGGGATAGAGAGTATATTTGTCTCAAGGGAGTCTCAGCTTCATATCAACTAGAGTTAAATTCTATAATGTTAATATCATGTTATTAATAACATAACAGAAAAGGGCTATATTTTATGTTATATATTAAGTATATATATCTATATTTATTGTACAG